>JAAGKR010003771.1:6701-69873 GCA_011419295.1 Clarias macrocephalus
TTTATTTATTTATTTATTTATTTATTTGCTTTTTTCCACACCATGCTTTATGCAATTTAGAGACTGTTGTGCATAAAAAATGAGTTTCTGAAATGTACACATCCTTCCCTCTGCTAGACAGGGATAATAGTGCTGAAGTGCCGAGATTGCTACTGCTATGCTACTGGTATGTACCCAACTTGAAGATTTAATAGCAGGTCACTCTGCATTGACCAGTACGCATGCTTGCTTGTCTAATAGAAGGACTGATGTCAATAGTATAAAATTTATAGAAACTAGATTGACAGCTTTCACAATTGAGTGTAATATGTCAAGAAATTAACTGTCCAGGACGACTAATCATAATAAAAATGGTAAATTTTCCCAAATGCAAAAAACCTTGAAATGGGTGGACAAGGGCTTAAAAATTAAGGGAAAAAAAAAAGATAAAAAGGATCATTGACGCAGCTTTAAAAATTAAAAATTATTTAAACCACTTTTTTATTGTACCTTTTAAGCTCCCAAACAGGGAAAGGTTCATGATTACTTTTATAAAGAATCAGATGGACAGTTTTTTTTTTCCCTAAAATTCCTGTTTTTTTTTTTTGTTTGTTTGTTTTTTATCTCCATCAATTTTATGAAACAAATGAAACTTTTTTTTTCTTTTTTTTTTTTTACAGTAATGTTTTTAGCCTGGTCTCCTGAGTGCTATTTATTGACTATTAATTAGAAATGGCAAAGTTTTCAAGTTATGAGGTTGTGACGCCAAACCTCTTTGCTCCTGCAGCCCAAGCTCACTCTTCATTTGTCTGATTGGAAAATGAGACACATCTTAGCAAATGGCAAGAAAAGAATTTATTCCTTCATTCATCTTCGTCTTCTATATTGCTTTTCCGGTGTATAGGTTTTCCAGGGCTTGAGCCCATCCCAGAAGACACAAGGGTGGGGTACACCCTGGAAAGGGTGCAAATCCATTACAGGGTACACACCTGTCCATGCATGCACACACTATGGACAATTTGCAAAACTGTCACATGCAAAACATGCCACATGTTCTTTCTCCCTGAGGAGACTAGGATCTGTCAAGGTGGTCAGGAAAGTTGGTTCAGTGGTTGGATTGTCTCAAGGAAGTGGTGGAGAAGAGAACTCTAAACAAAATGCTGTCCATCATGGCCAACCCCGGCTACCCACCTCATATAGTTTTCTGCAACCAAAAGAGTCTGTTCAGACTTGGAAGACTTCGGTTGCAAAGCTGACAGACTTCAGAAATCCTTTGTCTCCAGAGTCATTAGACTCTTCCACACCTCACTACAAGGGCATGAGAATGTGGAGCTCTAGGCTAAGGCCTGTCTGCTATATACAGTATACATCTCATCTGTTAGCTTCAGGGTCTGCTCAGTTACTCTAGCTATTGCATATTTTGCCATTACAGACTCATTTCTATTGTGACTTTTTTGCTACTCTTTGCATAATTAATAATATTTGCACTTTTGCCACTTTGCCACATATAATTGCACATCATGGCTGCACTGCAATTAACTTTTTTTGTAATTTTATATGCTTTATTTATATTCTTTTTATACAGCTCGTAGTTTTTGTTCTTAACATTGCACTAGTAATGTGTATGTATACTGTACTAGTGTATACTCACTATACTGCACAGTGTACAATCTACAAAATGTCTTTGTGTTACTGTCTCTATTGCTGCGGTATATCTGGAACTTCCTTCGGGAGTATCTATCTAACTATTATCTATCTAACACACACTCTCACTGGACTCTCGGACAGTATAAACACCTATTATGTTGGGAACAATTTTGGGACATATGAACTATTTTTAACGGTGCACTGCCTTTCAGCCCCTCTTTCACAATTTCTCCAGGAATTGTCCTTGGTTTTATTAATTGTACTAATTTTTGTTATTTTTATTGCTGTTTATGAAAAATAAAGTTACCCTGTTTTAGCTTAGTTTTGTTGCCGTTATTCCCTAAACAATGCATATTTTTGATAAACTGCTTATTTTCTTTTTTATCACATACATTATCTGTAAGAAATCCGGCAAAAGAGCATCTGCTAAATGGTGTTACAGAAAATATAAGAATGTTAGAAAACACTTTGGCTCTGAATAACTGTGCTCTTCACACTGAGCTCTACAAAGCCAAGAAATAGACGGTCACGTGGCCACCTCCTCGCTTGTCTTTCAGCTTTTTTTTTTTTTTTTTAGCACTACTTTTATGTGAATAGTTTGCTTCTACTACTGCCTCCATCTTTTCAGGTTTAAATGCATGAAATCAATGCAAACACATAATGTTCTGTTCATTTAGTTTTTCTTGTGTGAAAACGAATAAACTAATTGTCTGTATCATAATAATGCGGGATTAATTTGATCCTGTCCTTAATTTATAAAAATCTCTAAATGCCTTTCATTCGCATTTTGATGCAACCAGAATGACAACCTGGACTAGAAAAAGAGTTCTTAAAAAGGACTGAGATAAATATTTAGGTTTAAAATAATGTTAGAAATTAGATTCCACCAACGTTTTTGTCATTAAATTGATTAATGGAGTTAATTATGATAACAGCAGCACCAATATATTTTATATTAGCTTTATTTATAGCACTTTTCAGAACATTCAGACAACTCATTAAGTCATTTTATTTTATATTACTTCATTGTAGATTTTCATATAAGCTCCTAAAAAGTGCATTTTAAATGTAAAAAAGAGCACTAGAAATTTTAAATAAGGAAAAAGGAATAATTGGAATTGTCATACAGGATTAAGTAGTAATGACGATGAGTGAGTGAGAGTGAGATGGAATTGTCGTCCTTGAACTTGTACTATTTCCTTTTTTTATATTAAAACATTTCAGAGCAAATTTGACTAACTGTATGAAGTTGTTTCCATACATTTTATTTTTGAAAAGTCCACTGTAAAATCCAAATTATAACTCACTGATGTTTTCTTGATGATAAACATCCAGACATCTGTTTGCCTCTTGCAGGAGGTTAAGAATCAACCAAAACCACATCCGAATAATGACAATAATCACAGCTTTTGCGAATAGTTATATAATTAAAAGTTGTGGTCTGAATTGGACAAGAGTGAGTTTTTAATTCAAACCACGCAGAGTGGTACCAAATGAGTTGGCTCTGAATGTTTATTTCTATGTAAATCATTCTGGTTGGCTGCAATAACTTGGCAGTAAAACATGTCTTGCCCTTCCATTCACAGGTATTTGTGTTTCATAATAATAAGCATTTCACATCATTTATTGTCTACACATTTGTGACAACATATATAAAAATAAGTGGTTGGTCTTATCATGCAAATAAGAGGCAGAAAAAAAAAATGCAATCTTGACGAATATTGATAGAAAAAATTACCAAGCTGAAGAAGTAACTCTAGGACAAGACATGAGATTCAAGTACAATAAACTTGCAGCAGTAATTATATGGAATTACAAAATACTGTATATGAACAGTTTTACAGCAAAATGCAATGTTTTGATTTTTGGATACTTTGGCTAATTATTTTTCTTTTTTATTTAGGTTATTTGTCTAGATCTGTGTTCTACGCTTTTTTTTATTTTTTATTTTTTTTAATTTTTATTTTTTATAACCTTAAGGGACAACTGACTTGTGTGTGATTAGCTGCTGCACAAACATAGTACAGGTATGCACTAATGTATGATGGTACAGGTATGTAATGTATGATAGGGAGCTGTCATTATGTATTGAAGTAAAAATAAAACTGATGACACTAAACTAAATTTATTTGTATGGTTTCCCATGAACTTCAACAATCTTTGCAACACATTTTTCTTTGATCTAATTTGCTGCCACTAATTATCTGAATCACTACAAAATCACAATCAAAGCATGGGTTTGGTTGTATTTTTTAGCAAAAAAATTAACCAGCATATTATTGATACTAAATTGTGTACTTAAATGAACCAAAAACACAACTGCAGGCTGATTTTATGCATTGCGACAAAAGTGTGGGAAGGAAAATCACACAAAATTCACTTTATATATAAGCCACTTATACGACAAACAATTTTGTCCCCCAAAAAATATATGTATATGTATTTGTGACAAAAATTGAAACAAAATATGCTCTCTGTTTGCAATACTACTTCTTGCTTCATTCATCCAAAAAAAAAAAAAAAAAAATCTTATTTGCTGTGAAACTGATGTCTAAAGTTAGGCTGTCTTCATCATTAAGGGATGGATTAGGATGGTACTGTAGAAGGAGACCATAATTGTAGAAGTCAATAATATTGCTTGTCTTCTACGCACAATGAGATTTTACTCAAGACCATAATAGCTTTGAGTCACTCATGGCTAAAGAAGGAAAAAAAGAAGCTGAACGAGGGTGGTACTACAAATGACACTCCTATTTCATTTGTTTTTTTTTTTAACAGTATAACAGGAATAGGTCTTAAAGTTTGTGTCAAGACTAACAATGTGTTATAATATATGTATTTTATTGATTGTAATGTGAGCTGTAGGCCTACAGGGCTGTGGGTGAAGCCAAACAAGTTTTAAAACGAAAGAAAATTTTATAACATTTTTATTAAACTTTATAAAAGATAAATTTCTGAACCTGCTAGGTTGTTTGCACTGTGCTTCCTAGACACAGAGATGATGATACAGTATGACATGCATTGAAAGACATGACAATTTTAACTGTACATGCCTTTCAATAATCCACACCATTTGCAGAAACTATGTTAGTAGTATAAAAAGCTTGTTGATCTCCAATTATTCAAACTCTGCTACCTTTGAAATGTTGTTTCATATCTATACAATAAAGATAGATCACTGTATCGACGTTTGACTGTGGGAATGTCAAGAGATCGCATTCAGGCTCATGTCTTTTACATGATAATACGGCAGATTGTGATGGACTGCGGATCCGCGCCGTCGTCACCTGTCTCCAACAGTGGTTAAGGCGTGGGTCCTCGTGCTGTAGGCATGCAGAGTTATCATCCGTCTTCACCTGCTGAGACAGGGAAATGGACTCATTAGAAGGATCATTAGCCTCACCTTCAATTTCCGCGTCACCGCTGTGCGTCTGTAGGCGGCTGCACCAACCATGCGGCCTTCATCCATATCGAGCACCGCGTGTTCCGTTTCTTCTTTGCGACAGCGGCACGTGCGACTCTTAGCGCAGGCTAATTGCGACCTAGGCACAAGTAGCTTAGAAATTACGTCAGCTTTGAATTTATTTACACTGGCGATCTTCTATGATGTGCACCGTGGGCAATTTGCAACACACCTTCTCATTCAGAGAGTTTTCTTTATTGTGTTCTTTATTGTGTTCTTTAGCCCGAACAAGTCTCTTCTGCTTGTTGCCTGTCCTTAGCAGTGGTTTCCTAGCAGATCTTCTACCATGAAGGCCTGATTCACACAGTCTCCTCTTAACAGTTGTTCTAGAGACGTGTCTGCTGCTAGAACTCTGTGTGGCATTGACCTGCTCTCTGATCTGAGCTGCTGTTAACCTGCAATTTCTGAGGCTGGTGACTCGGATGAACTTATCCTCCGCAGCAGAGGTGACTCTTGGTCTTCCTTTCCTGGGGCGTCCGCATGTGAGCCAGTTTCTTTGTAGCGCTTGATGCTTTTTGTGACTGCACTTGGGGACACTTTCAAAGTTTTCCCAATTTTTCAGACTGACTGACCTTCATTTCTTAAAGTAATGATGGCCACTCGTTTTTCTTCACTTTTTTTTTCTGCTTTTTTCTTGCCATAATACAAATTCAACCTCTTTGAATGAGAAGGTGTGTCCAAACTTTTGGTCTGTACTGTATATGCATTTTTTTTTTCACAGCAGACCACAACTGGAACAATGCAGTAGAGTGTAATTACAGACTTCTGTCTTCTGCCTCCTATTCTGTACACTATTCATGAGGTTTGCCGTTTCATGAGATTTAAAGCCAGATCAGCATGTAATGTCATTTTTCACAGTTTGCTTGTACTGACAAAATAGACTTCATTTAAATCATATATTCTACAAAATTATATACTTTTTAGTGACATCACTATGTATATGTTGCTATGGTTTATCATGGTCACAATTGCACAATTGGTTTTTAAGGTCCAATTTAAGCCTCACACAGAGTAAGGAATCACAAGTGTAGTTAGGGTGATGAGACAGAGCCTTGGTAAATTGAATTCTAAAGTTAATTGTGTGCATACATAATTCAGATACAGCATGTCGCAGTTTGCATTGCAGTTACTGCCATATTCTCATTCTGGGCACAAATATACATATGTGTGTGTAATAAATAAATAAATAAATAAATAAATAACTATACAGTATGTGTGTAAAAACAAAAAACGCAATGCAGAAATGGTTTTGAAGTTCATTCATCAATGAGGCAGGTGTCAATAGATTACTTAAACTAATCTATCCATCTATCTTGTGGAGGCCAATAACATTGTATTTATTCAAATTTTTACAACTGTGGTAGGTTTTCCGGTCATCATTCACACACACTTTCCCACACTATGGGCAATTTGGAAATGCCAATTAGCCTCCTCTGTATGTCTTTGGACTGTGGGAGGAAACCGGAGTCCCCGGAGGAAACCCATCAAGCACGGGGAGAAGGTAAAGCGGTAATCAAACCTGGACCCTTGACAGGTGACAACGTGCTAACCAGTAAGTCACCATGCTGCCATCCTTAAACAAATGATGAGTAGTAATCATTAATTTAATGTGAGGAGGCCTCACTTTGTGTCTGAACTGTATTCAGTGTATTAATCAGTGGACCTTTATTATACTAATGCATCACTAAAAAGCAGTCACTGTCCAATCAAAGAGCTACGTTGCACTTGTGGAAATTTGAAGGAGGAGGAAAAAGACCTAAAGATTTTATAGACTCACAGTTTTATTATTCAAACTGCACAGAACCTGTCATAATTAAGCATAGTTTTTAGTTTGGCCACAGGCTTTATGCCAGATTTCATTCCTGACACAGTCCTTCTTATTTCATCCAGACTTTGGGCTGGAACTGAGAGCGCACTAAAACATGATGAAAGCCTTAACTTGATTTAAAATACAGACAGATTACAGCAGGACCTAAGGGTTACTTTACAAATTTATGATGGATGTAATGCAAACACCTGGTCTTTCTTATTTTTATTGTTCTTTATCTTAGTGCAGGGGCATCCTCCTGTAGGGTTTATTTTTATTTTACTCACCAGTCTGTCGTTTCATTTCACATTTGCCTTGTTGCGATCATCATGGAGAACACTACAGTGTTGGGAGCATAGGGAAAGGAAGACTATAGCTCAATTAAACATTTTATTGCCCGATTCAGTCTGTGGAAAGAAACTTCAGCAACTTTTCCATCGCTGCGGACATTTCAATACTGATACCGTATCCGTAAGCAGCATTGAGGATAAATTGATAAGAGCATTAAGCACCACTAGGGTACACTATGAATATCTTCTTATGCTGTATGATGCACCTAACGGTTTAGTTTTCAGGTATTTGTCAGTGGTGCTTTTAGAAGTGCAGCGTCATTGAAAAAGTATCTGCTCCCTTACTGAGTTTTTCTTTTATTTTTGCACATTTCTTACGTTTTAGATCTCCAAACAAAGCATAATAAGAAAAAGACAACTTGAATAAGATTTTAAATGATCATTTTATGATTCATTGAAGGAAAAGGATATCAAACACAAACAGGCCTGAAAAAGTAACTGCCCCCTTGGTATGTGTAGGGGGGTTGTACCGACCAAGTCTGGGGAGAGCAAGAAACAAAATTCAGTTAACTCACATGCCTATCTGAAGCCATTTATGACACAAATAATGTAAAACAAATGTGCATCCATGTTTAAAAAAAAAAAATGTGTTTTATTCCACAAAAGCTTTGGCATAAAATGCAAGACCATGTATTCTGTTGCATTTCTTTTTATTTTATTTTTTGGCTTTGCTACTATACTGTATGGTGGAGGCTTTTATTTATTTATTTATTTATTTATTTATTTATTTATTTTAAATTTGTACAGTACCTGTCTGTCTGTCTAATTAGTGCAAAAATTGAGTGGTTGAATGTTGTTTTGTACAGTAGGATTTATATGAAATTATCTTTGAGACTAACAGATGAACTGATTTAAGATTCTGGAATTGATCCAAACAAGGACAAGGTCACAGCAAGGGCAGAAATATATATTTTTGTTTTTTATTGCCTGCTTGGAGTAAAGCATAAGTGTATACAAGCATACAGATTAGAAGGACTAGACTGTCTAGCTTTTGTCTGTTCAAGTCCATAGGTGCACAGGGTGTGTATATGCTCCTTGTAACTAATTAGAATAAACACCATTATGTGATTTATTCACAAGGTGCAATATAACTGGGATTACAGAGACAAATGTAGCTAGAGATTCCCACAAAATGAGTCATTTTGTGGTAAATAATGGCTGACCTTGTTTATTCACCATCTCAATTCCCTGTATTGTAACTGAACTATGTGATGTATTTAAGCGAACTATGCCGGATGTAGCTGGCACTGCTTTCCCCATTCCTGCTGTTGTACATTACCTTATTAAAAATGAAATGAAAGGTCACCGTAGTGGGGTGGATGGAGCATGTAAGATGTGAATTGGAAGGATGGCCTCTGTATCCTTATTTGAGAACAGTTCCCGGATAAAAAGGTTGAGTGTTCAAAACAAATTTGCCACGCAGACCTTGTGTTTGCAAACTGGCATTTCATAATATGTGCTAAATATCTATGGCTTTGAAACTAACAAAAAAGATCAGACCTGATACAACTCGACTTTTTTCCTTGAGCTCATCTGAAGTCAGTAGTCTATAAGAATTGACATCGAACACCCAGTGCACTAAATTAGGAAAAAATCTCAACATTATTTCTGATACGTTACATTAAGTTTAAACGATTATATAATGTTATTATTAAAATAAACATTATTTTATTAAGTACAGTACAGGGTTGTGAAACAGTATTTGCCCCTTTGTGATTTATTTATTTATTTTTTTATTTTTTGCATATTTGTCACAATTAAATGATTTAAACAAATTTCAATATTACACAAGGGTAACAATACAAAATGCATTATATTTGGCAGTATCATGTGGCAGAAGTAAAATAAAAAATCATGTACAAATGAAGGAAAAAGTGTGACATCTATGTCTTATGTCTTTTGGTGAGATCGTTTTTGGATTTTCCAGGTCGGATCTTTTTGGATTTTCACATAGAATGGCATGGGGAAAGCAAGCAGCAAGCATTTCTGTGGGTGAAATGTCTTGTTTATGAGAAAAAAAAGGCAAAAAAAAATTCTTCCTGTAGCAATATAGAAATTTATATAATCACTCTTTTTGGAACTATGGTCAGAATGCAGAAAAGCATGTCTGCATACTCAAAAGTCTTTTTAAAAGTGCAGTGAATTGGCTTGACTAAAAAGTGAACAGTAACGAACAGATATGTACTGTAGGCCTCAGGGCGTCATGGATACAGACTTCCCAAACTGGGATTAGAAAAGACAATTTATATACATAGTACAGGTGAAACCTGAAAAAATAGATTATCGTGCAAAAGGTCATTTATTTCAGTAATGCAACTTAAAAAGTGAAACTAATATATAAGATAGACTCATTACATGCAAAGGAAGATAGTTCAAGCCGTGATTTGTCATAATTGAGATGATTGTGGTGTACAGCTCATGAAAACCCCAAACCCACAATCTCAGAAAATTTGAATATTACATGCAATCGATAAAACAAGGATTGTACATAGAACAATATCGAACCTCTGAAAAGTCTAAGTATGCATGTGTACTCAGTACTTGGTTTGAGCCCCTTTTTGCAACAATTACTGCCTCAATGCGGCGTGGCATGGAAGCTATCAGCCTGTGGCACTGCTGAGGTGTTATGGAAGACCAGGATGCTTCAATCGCGGCCTTCAGCTCTTCTGCATTGTTCGGTCTCATGTCTCTCATCTTTCTCTTAGCAATGCCCCATAGATGCTCTATGGGGTTCAGGTCAGGCGAGATTGCTGGCCAATCAAGCACAGTAATCCCACGGTCATTGAACCAGGTTTTGATGCTTTTGGCAGTGTGGGCAGGTGCCAAGTCCTGCTGGAAAATGAAGTCAGCATCTCCATAAAGCTCGTCTGCGGAAGGAAGCATGAAGTGCTCCAAAATCTCCTGGTAGACGACGGTGTTGACCCTGGACTTTATGAAGCACAGTGGACCAACACCAGCAGATGACATGGCTCCCCAAATCAACACAGACTGCGGAAACTTTACACTGGACTTCAAGCATCTTGCAGTGTGTACCTCTCCATTCCTCCTCCAGACTCTGGGTCCTTGGTTTCCAAATGCTCTCATCAGTAAAGAGGACTTTGGACCACTGAGTAACACACCAGTTTTTTTTTTCTTTAGCCCAGATAAGACGCTTCTGAAGTTGTTTGTTGTTCAGGAGCGGCTTGACAAGAGGAATACAACATTTGAAGCCCATGTCCAGGATCCGTCTGTGTGTGGTGGCTCTTGATGCACTGACTCCAGCCTCAGTCCACTCCTTGTGAAAGTCCCCAACACTTTTGAATGGCCTTTTCCTGACAATCCTCTCCAGGCTGCGGTCATCCCTGCTGCTTGTGCACCTTTTTCTTCCACACTTTTCCCTTCCACATAACTTTATATTAATGTGCTTTGATACAGCACTTTGGGAACATCAAACTTCTTTTGCAATTACCTTTTGAGGCTTTCCCTCCTTATGGAGGACGTCAATGATGGAGACCATTTAAAGGCTCAGGACCCCTTTGCAGGTTTTATGGCTTAATTAGCTGATTAGAGTGGGACACTTTGAGCCTAGAATATTGAACCTTTTCACAATATTCTAATTTTCTGAGATTGTGGAGATTCATGAGCTGTAAGCCACAATCATCTCAATTATGACAAATCACGGCTTGAACTATCTTGCTTTGCATGTAATGAGTCTCTCATATATTAGTTTCACCATTACTTAAATAAATGAACGTTTGCATGTATACTGTATATACAGTATATATTGTGCATATAATAGCTGCAGGTTCTTCTTCTTGGCTGGCAAGATTGAAACCCAACATGATCTGTTGTATTTCCTCAAATGTTGATATGTTGTGTATTCTGAGATTATTCTCAACATGTTATGAAACAACATCTCAACATGTTATAAGATTTATCTTATAAATTATTATATTTATTATTATTATTATTATTATTATTATTATTATTATTATTATTATTATTATTATTATATCTTATAAGAGTTTTTGTAAGTTGAAATCAGCTTGGTCAGACATTTGACACAATAGGTTGTTGTTGTTGTTGTTGTTGTTGTTGTTGTTGTTGTTTTATTTTCATAGCAAATTTACAGATCATTTGTGGATTTTCCAGGAGATCAACAGTTTCTGAAATATTGTACTCAATACAGCCCGTTTGGAATTGAAAACCCAGCCATGGTTTAAGCCACAGAAAATGTTCCCCCACTCTGACGTTTGATCAGAATTTTAAGTGAAAGGTTTTTGGCCGTACCCGTGTCTAATGTAGCTATTAAATTGGTGTTAAGTTGTGGGAATTTGATCATTTTTTCTTTGTTTTTATGGACATAGGCTAACATTCTACAATAAAAAAATATTAACCAATATAACACATGGCTATTAAATAAAGATATATAAATGAATAAAAATATACCAAAGAATTAAATAGATATAAATGACCACACTTGCTGTGTTCATGGCGACTACACTTATTACACTTTCTAAAATACTTGCTTTACTATAAGAGCAAAGCCAAACCATTTATTGTTTTAAAATTTCATGTGTGTAGCCTTTATAAAGTATTGGCCTTTTCTACCGGGGGAAACAACCGGTCTGTGTTTTTGTAACCTTGAATATAGGACATGACTTGCCTGCAAAAATTATTGACAATCCAGAGCAGACAAAAAAGCTACAGCTGTCCAGGACTGGACCTAAATGGACATAAGTGCAGATATAACTTTATTAAGCAGAAGCTGAAATGAAAACAGGAGCTTAACACAAAAACTAGGACTAAAGCTATGAGCTAGGAAATAAGAACTATGAATCATAAAAGCATTAGCATTATGCAAAATATAAAGTGAAATGTCCTGCTAACACAACAGAAATCAAACTTTATTTTTACTAAGATCGTCTATTTATTAAGCTGAACACAAAGGAAATAAAGATGTATATGTTTCAGCCAAAGCATAAGACCAACCTACAGTATAAATATAGGAAAATGTACAGAGAAGGATGTTAGACATTGGAAACTAAATGACTTCCTCATACTTTATAATAACAAGACATACTGTAACACATGCAGACATCCCATTACTCTCAGAAAATTTTGGGATTTCTTGTTAATAGCAGCTCCCTAATATCCACAAATCATGTTAAATTTCCAGCACATCATGGCACCCAAGGATGTATGGACTAAAGGCCAACCCATCTGTTCCGATCCTGCAGAGAAGCTAATGTAGCACAAATTGCTCAACAATGGCTGTGAAAGAAAGGCACCAGAACACCTACAGTACAGTAGTGCGCCACAGCCCACTTCACACAGGACCCAGCAGGTAAGGAGCCCAAGGCTACCGACCTATAGTGTCTAAACTCCAGACCAATCGAGCACCCATGGGAGGCACCGGATGTCCGATCCACACAGACCTCACCTTTAGAATCCACTGCCACCACCCTGCATTGGAAATGAATGCAGATAGGCTAGCTGTCTATGCATTCTTGCAACAAGCTTCAGTTAGTGCAGGATGCAAAATATTGCTTGTTAGCTTTTCGGCGGCTCCCGTTATAGGGTCGCCACAACGGACCATCCAACCCGCACAACGACTTGGCACATGTTTTATGCCAGATGCCCTTCCTGACGCAACCATCATATTTTTATCCGGGCTTGGGACTGGAACTTTAGCAGGATGCAAAATCCTGCTAATTACCTATAATCACTTTGTGATCAATAATCAGAACCACAGCTACAGTAGGACACACTCCTTTAAGACAAATACAAAGCTTTTAATTTTTTGCTTGGGACCCGGACCTAGACTCAGGAATTATAACGCTGGAATTATTGTAACTCAAAGCTAAAAATGTATTTGATTAATCAGCCATTTTATAACAGTAATTCTTTGATATTGTTTATTATTCTGCAAAATGTATTGCAATTCATAATCATGTAGTATAATACAAATGTCATACATTGAAACAGTTCTATGCACGCATTATACAGTACCCCTGGCAAAACTAGTTATTGTACAGATTGCTGAAGTGAAAAGATATAACCATTGCAACAGGCAAATTATAGCAATAACGTTTCTCTGCAAATGTCACTGCAGTTACTTGGGAAAAAAACATATATACAGTACATATGTTTAAAATAAATAAATCAATCAAATGTATATTGTGGTCCCTCAGGCCTTAATGCACTCATTAGGTAGGTCAGAACTTTTCATTAGGAATAACAATTTAAGAGGCAATTAAATTCCTGACTCTTCAAACCCTGTGCTAACACTGAGCAAACATGGGCTTCTTAAGCAGCCGACACGATCTGAAAATAAAGATAATTGATGGCTACAAAGCATGAAAAGGCTATAAAAAGATCAAAATGCTTTCAGCTTGCAATTTGCACTGTGCGAAATGTCATTAAGAAATGGCAGTTAAGGAGGATATGTGAAAGTCAAGGCAAGAATACCAGCCCAGGAAAACTTTTTAGATGGCAATATGCTGGTGAGTAACAAAAGTAAACCCCTTCAATGACCAAAAATGCAATCTTAAGAAAGGATACGCTAACACAGGAGTGAAGGTACATTGTTCCGCTGTGCAGCCACCAAATGTAAATGTAACACTCAAAATCACATATGTGTCATACAGAAATGAGGAACCGGCCACACCTGCTCATGCAACTGCTTGTCAGCCATTTGTTCCATTATTTATGAGCCACCAAAATGAGTTGTGTGTCATTCTTGAATGGTTAATGGCACTCTTTTGTCAAACCCTTGAATTAAAGCTGAAAGTCTCGTCTTCGCTCAGTATTTCATTTCAAATTCAATGTGGTGGTGTACAGATGCCGAATGCCAAAAAAATTAGCATTGCTTCAATATTTATGAACCTGACTGTATGTTCTTTTGGTATGGGATTACAAAACGTTTTGCACACAACCATTTGCTGCTGCAGTATATATAAAAAAAAAAAAAAACGGCTGGTGTAAACTTGCCTTTACCTGGAGACACCAGCAGTAAATGGCAATGGCCAAATTGGGCATTACATAAAATATATGCAATGCGATAAAATCACTTAATATTTGATTCTCAATTGGTTGCACCAGGTTAAATTGGTTTAACCTCTCTATGGATCAAGTGTGTAAAGATTTAAGCACTGGACAAAGCAATGTAGTGATTCTGATGTTTAATGTGTCATTACACTCACTCACCATCTATACCGCTTAATCCTGTATTCAGGGTCACAGGGGCCTGGAGCCTATCCCAGGAGACTTGGGGCACATGGCAGGGTACACCCTGGACAGGGTGCCAATCCATCGCAGGGCACAGACACACACATTCACACACTACGGCCAATTTGGGAACGCCAATTAAACTAACCTACATGTCTTTGGACTGTGGGAGGAAACAGTACCCGGAGGAAACCCACCAAGCACGGGGAGAACATGCAAACTCCATGCACACAGAGACGGGAAACGAACCTGGCCGGGGATCGAACCCGGACCCTGGCGGTGCAAGGCGACAGTGCTAACCACTACACCACCGTGCCTGTGTCATTACAGTATAAGCTTATTGGTAACCTACAGATATAGGTATAGGAGTGTAGCTTGGATATTTGGTACACAACCATAAATAAATATTGATTAATTTATTATTAATTGTTATATACTTATCAGATTCGCTGTGGATCCAGTAACGCTGGGCACGAAGAGGAATAATTGGCCTGGGATGGGATACCAGTTCATCAAAATGCACCATTGACACTAATTTTCAAACATATTCATACCTAAATGCAACTTCATAGCACATCTTTCTCCTTTGCAAATTTATTTGGACAATGGGAGGAAACCTGACAACCCAAAGGAAACCCAGGTGAACATGTTGAGAACATGCAAAAACTGAGTGTAGGATCAACATTTAATATCTATAAAACTATATTTTTGCCAGGGGTACTGTATAATGTGTTCATAGAACTGTTACAAAACATGACATTTGTATTATATTATATGATTTTGAATTGCAATGCAATTTGAGGGAACATAATATGAGTCATAAAACATCCATGCTTTTTGGAATTTTTTGCCAGTTTGTCTGTTTGTGCATGCATCACATAAAAACTACTGAACAAATTTGAATTGGGTTTTTAGAGGTGCATTTGGCTGAGCTTGAGGTAACGTATACTGTAGGCTTTTTCATCACTTTCGGAAGAAAATATATGCTACTTTAAAATTTTTATGAAAAACGCACTTGTATCAAATCGACCTTGAAAAAATCATTAGTTAATCTCAAAATTAAACTTTTTTCTTAATACACGCTTATGAGTGTGCAGTTGGAATCTACTTGGAATGAACAAGATCTCACACCTTCATTCCATGCATTTCACGGTAAAACGCAAAAATTTTACTTAATTCCAAAATTCAACAGATGCCATTGGATGTTTTTTAAAACGCGCTTATGAGTGTGCAATTAAATTCCACATGATGAAGTGGCGGGCACATCTAGTATTCAATAAACGTATTCAAATTCATTAAAATGTTACATCAACTGCAGAAAGAAAAGACACAAAATATAAGGTATTCACAGTCACGTACTTATGATGTGCCGGTTGTCACAAACATGTGACTCTGCCGGCTGTGTAGCATTGATTGTTATGGTCCGAGTCACCTGAAAGCTCAAAACAAAAAGAAAGCATCCAAGCACTGAGCATCATTTCCATGTGCCAGGTCCTGAAGACCAAGGCCAGGAAATCCAAAGGCTGAGTCTGACGGAGGAGATTGATTAAAATGACTGGAATTGAGTTTTAAAAAATGGCCAATGCATAACTAAAACCTGGACGTAGGATTAGGTACTAAGACGAATGAAGTGTAATGTGGTCATGGTAGAGGGATTGCACAGAGAAAAAAATCTTCTCATATTTTGTTGCATAAACTAGAACTAAAACTATTCCTACACTGGCCAAAATACAAATTATACAGTGAAAGTCCAGCTAGAAATGTACGTTTACTGTTCCTTCGGTTGAACAAAAGAGCAGGCTAATGAGAATTGCAGCTTTCTGTTTAGCATGCTCATTATTTTGAAGAATTACAGCCTTGAAAAGCTTGACGTAAACAATATAAAGTACAAATCGTGCTGTCTGTGTGTGTGTGTGTGTGTGTGTGTGTGTGTGTGTGTGTGTGTGTTGTTGTGTGTGTGTGTGTGTGTGTGCATAATGATTTGATATCTGCAATATTTTTAGCTCTCCTGTGCAATAAATATAATGAGCTGATGATTCAGGAAGAATGAATTAGGGTGTGTGTGTTTTGTGAGTGTGATGATGATGATAAAAGAAAAAAAAGTGAGTTGTTATTATTTTTCTTTGTATGATGTGACATTATAGTTTCCCTTCACGAGAACTAAGGGGTCCAAGCCTGTCCCGGCATGACAATGCACCTGTGCACAAATCATGGTCTATGAAGTGGAAGAACTCGAGTGGCCTGCATAGTGCTCTGACCTCAAACACACTAAAGACTTTGGGATGAAATTGAATGGCTGCATCAGTGAATGAATGAATGAATGAATGAATGAATGAATGAATGAATGAATAAGCAGGACTCCTCCCAACCATGTTCCAGAATCTAGTGGAAAGCCTTCCCTGAAGACTGGAGGTTCTTATAATAGGATGTTCAGAAAGATGACGGTTAGGCGTTCACAAGCATGTATAGCATGTATGAGGTTGAATAAAATTTGAATTGTGGTATTATATCCATGTTACTTTAAAAATTATGCAGAGACATACAGTAAATACACAAAGTCATAGTATCTCTATTTAAGAAAACACAATCTGCTGCTGCTTCTGACAAACCGGAGAAGCTTGTTGATGCGTCTACTTTATGAACAGTGACTTTCCCCCCTCTGTAAATATTCCACATGAACTCCACCAGTGTTGCAAAGCATTTTTAATCCCCAAAGGCAAAGTTTCACTTCATGGAGTCACAAAGGATAAATATGTCACTCTGTGTCAAACCAGCTTTTAGCCTTGTACTAAAAACAAGACATGTTGGCTTATGCTGTATTTATGTGCCAGTACATGTGCTGTTTTGTTTAGGCTTAAGATACAGTAGTTCTCTGTTGCTATTTTCGTAGTTATAAATTAATAGTTAAATATGCAACAGCACGAAATGCATTAAAACCACTGATGCAGTCAAACACTGGAACAATAGATTGACAGCAAAACGCCGAACGCTTTCAAACCTTTAGTCATTTTGGGCAATTATATTCTCTGACACACAAGCTTGTCTATGAGAAAAAGTTTAACTTGATAAATGCTAAATAATCTTATTAAGCATATTAAAGTTTATCCGATCGCTTCCTTCTGTCCCGTGAGCAGTGAAGCAAAGATTCTTCCTGTGCAGCACAGAGGCTGCTGTGAGTGGTTTAAATGTGTTCAGCAAGATTTTTGAGAATGTTGGAGCCAAGAAAAAGGATGTTTACACTATTACTTCCACTGCAATCACACCAGCAGTAATACGGTATGTGTCGCTAAACACCTGCAATATGTTCTGTGAAATACCGTATGCAATTTAGATGTTCAAACATCATATTATAAACTTAAACCTATGTGGGATACTTTTGTGTAAGCACTGTGCTGAAGAAGAGAACGAATGTCCCATAGCTTAAAATATGCAGAAGTGTAGAAGAGATTTGAGATGCACATGGTGTGTGTAGTATTGTATTTGTTTTGCCTGGTTCTGGTTATAAACCTTAAGGGATGACTAAACAATAGGCGGCAACAATGCATACCTGTGCTGTGTTGGAGCTGTCGTTATGTACCGAAGTGAAACTAAAACTGGTAGAGGAGCAGGCTGATGATGCTGTGAACAGATGTTTTTGTATTGATGGTAATGTGTCTTATGGTCCTTAACAATCTGTGCAATTAAAAAGGTTTTGTGCGCAACTTTTATTCCTGGATCTAATTTGCTGCCACTACTTGCTGTCTGACTCGATACAAAATCACAAAGCATAAGTCTTATATAGGTTATAGACATAAGGCATTTTTTATCAAAGCTCAACTATCATATTATTGACAATATGTTGCATACTTAAAAGAACATAAACATAACTGCAGAGAGATACATCCACTGTGAAAAAAAGGTGGATTTATAGCATTTTGATAAATGACCCAAAATTCACAATGAACTAACCAGGCCGATTTTTACTTAATATTTTGGCATTTGTGCTTATTAACACCTTTTTCAAAATAAACATGTATACAATGTTCTCTATCTGTTTGCAATACTTCCTGTTTCAGCTAAACAAACCCATTTTTCTCATGTTGCATGTTCACATGTTTGCGTTTTTATAATGGTGTGCATGACTCTTAGCAAAGACACAAGGATTAGATGGTATTATTTCAAATTTAAGAAACATACAAATATGTCTCTCAATTAGGAATGTTTTAACCATCTTAAAATAATGAATTTTACTGTAATTACTTAGTCAGCCTTCTCAATACTGTTTATATACTTATGCAAGGTCAAACCACCCTTTATGCTTTCACTTTTACTTTCTCATATGACCTTCTTTCATGTTCTTAAAGAATCGATGTGAAAACTCAAAGCGAAATCGAATACTATGTCACCGTGCTGTGATCTTGTGCCTTGCTTCCTGTGTGCTTTGATCAAGCGTATCCCTAACAATCAATATTCTTATAGAAACATCTTGTATACTGTACTTTGTAGTTTTATAATTTACCGCATGGAGTCATATCTTATTATTATTATTATTATTATTATTATTATTATTATTATTATTATTACAAGAATAAGCATTATTTTCATTATGCCCAGAGGAAGAGAAAATTACACTATGGCATATTTCCTATGTAACGCTCTTTTTTCCCCCCGTTACTATAATAAAAGATGCACAAAATCTCAAAATGGCATAATTTTATGTTTAAAAAAAAAAAAGCTAAAATAAACTTTTTCACCTCTTGTTAATCTCAGGCAGAGAAATTACAGTGCTCTGTATATACTGTAGACTTGATCTATTCTTATCCCACCTTCATTCAGGCTTCTCATGCTGTGTCAAGAAAAAGCAAATAAAGAGCTCTCCCCAAGCGCTCACTGAATTCTCATTGAGGGTTTTACTTTTTCTCAGCAATATATGACTTTATTCACACAATTAATTTGTGTGATTATCAAATTATCAAATAATAAAATTATTGGGTTTTTTTATGTATTAAGTCTAAAAATTCTACATTGTAAAATAAAAACAAAATGATTTGTATTAATGTTAAAGTTTGCGCTGAAACCTTGCACTGGGTCTATGTGCATGTTCTCCCTGTGCTTAGTGGGTTTCCTCCCACAATCCAAAAACAGGTAGATTATACTAATTGGTACAGTATTTCCATATATGCCCTTTGTGACCCGAGTTCCCTTATGGGTAATAAGAATTTTATGGCCCTGGGCAGCTGTATGAAGCAGGCGGACTCCTGGTTCAAGCCCCAATGCCACCGAGCTGCCATTGTTAGGCCACTGAGCAAGGTCTTTCACCATCACCTGCTCAAATACAGTTGAGCTCACAACCTGTAAAAAGCAGTCACTGAAGATACAGATATATCTCCATGAAAGTGAGTATTCATCACCCAATGGCCTTTGGGTGGACTCTTATATTATATTATATAGACACTCCATAGTAGCTCTAATATTGCGAATTTGCTTTTCAAAATGAGAAAAACAAAAAGGATCCATTTAATAACATAGAAAGGTTACCTTCCTTACATCTCAAGGATGAGTGCTGTTCCTAATTGTCTTGTCTCAACCATTTCTCCTAGTGAATATTATGAGAAACACATCAGAAACATATCAGACAAAACAGAAACTAAATTGAGGCTGAAATGAGAAACACAATTTTGTCTCCTGAGTTCTAGAAGAGGAAGCTTTTGAGCAGAAAAATTTTCCTCTGGGTTATTATGTAGTCCCGGCTACTCCATCATCACATACAGAAGAGAGGCAGGTTTCAGAGCACCGCCATAGTTTTATTGCTTTGCACAAGATGGTGTACCTAGCTAGTGTCCCTGAGGTAAGACATTTTATAGAATTGCCATTTTCCCTAAAGTATAAGAGCTGAGCTTCAAAAGCATAATCAGTGAAAGGTAATAAATGCCAATTTTTTGCATTTCCCCCCATATCCCTGGATAAACCTACAGTTGGTGCTAGATTTTGTGCAGTTTGAATGCAACTGATTGTGGATGCAAAAAAAAAAAAGTTCTTTTCTCTTTTTCTGTTCAAACCATTTTTGTATCTTCTTTCTATGTTTTTAAGTGCAGCAAACACAAAGGCAAATTCGGAACCAGTACACCATGCAGAAACTGATGAAAAAAAAAAACTGAGCTAAAAAAGGAGCTGTATCTCTCTGTCAGTCAAATGACCTCCATAATTTCATTATTGCTCAAGACATTTCAATCTGAGCTCAACATATGTATGGACTTTTTTTTATAAATGCAAGCTGATTGTTGTGCAATGCAAAGCCAATGTTTCCTCCTAGCTTTCGATTCCTGCTGCTGATGCCATTGGTTTTAAACCCAGTGCAGCTGCAGTAATTTCTCTTGTCACCAGATCATTTTGGACCCGGATATGCTCAGTCATGTGAATTCTTTCTTTCTTTTTATTTATTTATTTTTTACTCTGAACCACATCCAGTGGTGGGACCAGTACAGATGAGGAAATCCAAACAATCTCTTGGACATCACTCATAGGCCTTCTGCCTTATTGTGCTCAGAGAAGAGTTTCATGCCAGGAGAAAACAAAGAAAAACAACTGTTAAAGCTAAACATTTATTTTCTTGGTAGGAAAAGCAGAAATTATTTTGACATTTTTACAATTTACATATGTAATGCCTTCCAATACAGGACTCTTTTAATGTTTTTTTTTTTGGCAAATATGAAACTATAAAATATGAAACCTTTTTGTGGTTAAATATTTCTCTATTATGGTTAACTGTAGAAATGCTTAAGCATTTTTATTCCATTTAACTGACTTTTGCTAGCTGAGATCCATTTATGTTTGTTACGGTAGATCTAACATGTCAATGTATGAACAGCATTGACATAACCAGTTTGATAGCAAAACTCAATCAATGCCTTTTTTACGGATTCTGGCAAATTATGTTCCTCTGTCACACAAGGTTGTCTATATGAAAACATGGAAGATTTGAACTTCCGTATTTGAGTTCAACTTGATTCAGTGTTATTTAAACAATGGTCATTGTCACGAAGCAGCTTTACACTATCAAAAAAATATGGAAATGAGAAGTGTGAGGAAATATGGACAAACCATGCGGGGAAACGGTGACATTTCAAAGGAAAATATGACACACATCCTGAAAGGTGCTGCTACTAGAGGGATCCTGCGGTTAGTGTACAATCTTGCGGTGAGTACAGAATGCTATTTTTCATGTTTGTGTGATTAAACGTACAATTATAGTTAACATATAATGTTACTTTAACAGTCTATGAATATACAAATATATTTCAGTAAAAATTATTTGCCAACACACGTGCTGTAAATTTTCATGCATCCCAAAAAATATGATGCATCCCTGGCATCATATACAAAGCATGTTACGCTTACAAAAGAACAGCTTCATACTGCGGTGTCTTGTCTATCTGCCTTATATATTATAGTGTGTGTAATATATAATTCTTATAATAAAAAAAAAAAAACAATAAATCGGACATTACGATTGAAACAGTTACTCAGTACTTTAGTCTTTTCACCAAATACTTTATTCTTACTTGAGTAATATTTTGGCTGACTACTTTTTACTTCTACTTGAGTAATATTATTTTGAAGTACAACTACTCTTACTTGAGTCAATATTTTGGCTACTCTACACACCTCTGGAAATATGACTGATTTGCAGGTTGATATTTGAACATATATACTTAACAAGGAACAACCCCATCCCCCCCCCCCCCCCTCCCCGGTAACGGTTGGTGTTCGTGGGTTGAAGGAAAGGCATAGTGGCAGAGGTGATGGCGGTTGTTTTAATACAATGGAAACAGGAACTTAAACAGGAGATAAACCAAGCATGACAGACTAGGAGATACACACAGGCTTGGAGTTTAAACACAGAATAATTACTGCAAGGAAACATAACAGCAAACCACTTAACTGAACAGATGCAAGACAAAGACTAACTGCACTAAGGAACCTTTATAACAAAACTAATGAGCAACCTCGGTTCAGGTGAGCGCTCCCATCACCTGACCGAGGTGCATTCTGGGACATGAAGTTCATAAACACAGAAAAAACAACGAAAAAGGAGTCTCTAGGGGTTGTCTCTGATACCCCTCCCCCCTAACCCCTATCACTAGCCCTAGTTTTGCTGTGTTTGGGAGACATAACTTGCGTATGTTTTTTTTTCTAAAGAATATCATGCAGAGAGATATCAACAACATTACAATAACTTTTTTTTTATTAATGTACTTAATTAAAAGTACAAATTAACTGCAAAAAGTACAAATTAACTGTAATTAAATTGTACAAAAGCACAATTTTTTGTGTATTAAGAATACTTTTGTGTGCTAAACAACTTTAAGTATACTCAGTACATACCTGATAGTAAGTAATGAAATTAATGTATATATCTAATGTATTATAAGTACATTACAGCTATTCAACTGTACAAATACATATGAATATAGTCTTATTGCACTAACATACTTTTATACTGGCCAATTCCAAATACTAAAAACTTTGTGGTTAATAAAAATATACTTTATTATATCATACAGTACACATAGTCTTCTATAATATTGTTTTGCAAATTTACCAGTTATTGTTACCAGCACACTAAAGGTGCGTAGAATAATTGACATATATTGAAGGCATTTTCTACACTATAACATGTTTTATAAACATTATATCCGTAATTATGAGGCAGATTTTATTCATGAATTCAACAAAACTTCAGGTTGTCTCACAAACACACAAACAAAAATATAAACTGTTGTCTGAACAAAGACTGGCATCATTACTGGAATATACTGCATTAGTTCAAACCTGATGCTTTGATTCTAGCCGTGTCACAGGAGACTCTGAAAACAGACTAAATGCCACGGAACATTATACCAGAAGTGAAGTATGTAAGATTTAGCAATAACACATTAGACACTCACTCATCATCTATACCACTTAATCCTGTATTCAGGGTCACGGAGAGCCTGGAGCCTATCCCAGGAGACTTAGGGCACAAGGCAGGATACATTGCCACACACACACACACACACACACACACAAACACGCCAATTAGCCCAACCTACACTTTGGAATGTGGGAGGAAACCGGAGTACCCGGAGGAAACCCACCACGCATGGGGAGAACATGCAAACTCCATGCACACAGAGACGGGAATCGAGCCTGGCCGGGGATCGAACCCAGACCCTGGAGGTGCAAGGCGACAGTGCTAACCACTACACCACCGTGCCGCCCACACATTAGACAATACATTCTATATTTGAACTATGTACTTAAGTACAAACTACATAACAAAAATCATGAAATTTACCTCATGCCGATGAAAATAAAATAATGATTTATAACGCACACAATGATATTGATATTGTCCCTATTTAGTCTCTGAAGTTCTAACGCTGCTGCAGTTCGAGCAAGTGTAGCTTTATGACATTGAGCGCACGGAAGAGACAAGAGTTTAAACTAGTGATGGGAACTTTGGATCATTTTAGTGACTCGTTCATCAAAATGAACGAATCTTCTTTGAGCCATTTAGTTCATTTTGTTCTTTTGATCAGAAATAAAATAAAATGTTACATTTTCAATAAACAGACCCCCAACACGTCTACATATGCAAATTTTAGCTATAGATCATCAGTAATGAAAAGATCACAATGCAGCTAAGGACATATTATGATCAACAGAATGAGCAGCTCACCTCTCGTATCTTCTAGTCCGAATGGTTTGTTATTTTGTCACGTGAGTGAGAGATTCAGCATGCAAAAAACTATTTTGAGAGAGAGTAGTGCACTAAATATAAGCATGAATACTGTAAGTACATTTCAAATTTAACTGAAAATATACTGAGACTACCGTATATTAAAATTAGTATTCTAATGTATGTTTTCTGTACACTGTTACAATGATTATTTCAAGCAGATCTTTTAAAAATATGGCAAAAATAAAATGAAAAACAAAGGTTACATAAGTAAATAAGTAAATTACACGGACCTTTCACGTAAAGTATACTCTTCCATAACATATTTTTGGAACGTGTACTACAGTATAATACAATGATTTTGAAGTATGTTTAAAGTTTCATTCCAAAAATTGGTAAAAGCATGATGTTGGTACTGTATACTTTTTTTATATATTAACTGATGGTACAAGTTTTTGTTAGTATATTTGTAATGCACTATTGAAGATTTAAATATATTTGTTATACACTAAAGTCTTTTTGTTTGTTTTTCACTAGGGATCGTGATGCTGACATCTGATTGGCGCAATTCAACACTTGTACTAGCAGAATACAGCAATAATCATTGGTATGAATGTTTACAGCTCAGATTCATTTTTGGGTTAATGTACATTTTAAAGCCATTTAAATAAAAGGCCCGTGGCACTGAAGATATCTGCAAAGCGCACTGTCATCACAGAAGTTACATAACCTTGTAAGCTGTTATCAATAGGAATGTTTCTTTTATAGCACATTCTGTGCACAAAGCAAAATGATAGAATAATAAAATCATTTTGGGGGCATATCTGACACAAGTGAGAGTTTTTTTTTATAATGTTTTATGTAAAATCTTAAACTCATTAATGCCCCACTATACTTTAGATGCGTCAAAACATTTGTCCAAAAGATAAAAAGCTGCCATTTGACCTCTTCAGCTCAAAAACAAGTCAAAAATTGATTCATTAGCACACGACAAGCAACCGCAACAATTCTTATCTTCCTCTACCTCCTTATATTTCCTTCGTACATAAACAATATAAAACCAAAGTAAAACCCTCTAACGTTGATGAACAACTACATCAACGTGGTAATTTATTACAAGTAATTAACGTAACGTTTAAATTACCATAAAAATTAAAAAAAGAGCTTCGTTTCTGCAGACTGGACTGCCTAGTTTAAAAACTAGCTGAAAGGCCAAACGGACAACTCAGACAAGCACTCCGTACACAACCTGTCAAACTTTAAGGCTTATGAGCTACAACAGCCTAAAACCACGTCAAGATCCACTTTTGCCAGCCAAAAACGGATAGCTGAGGCTGCATTGGGCCCGGGCGTACAAAATCTGGACAGTTGAAGACTGGAAAAACATAGTCTGGTCTGATGAATCTCGATTTCTGATGAGGCACACAGATAACAGGGTCAGAATTTGGCACCCATATCATGAATCCAATGACCCAGGTTGCATTGTGGTAACTGGTGGAGGAGGTATAATGGCGTGGGGAACGATTTCTTGGTATGGCTTTGGCTCATTAACACCAATCCATCATCACATAAATGTCACAGTCTGTTTGAGTATTGTTGCTGGCCGTGTGCATCCCTTGTATCTACAGTGTACGCATCTTATATTGGCTACTTCTGGCACGACAATGCACCATGTCACAAAGCAAAATTAATCCCAAACTGGCTTGATGAACATGACAATTGTTCAATGTCCTTCACCTTCCATGTCACTGGCTTGGAATCCAATAAAACCCCCTTAGCCTCTTGAGACCTAAATGTCCTTATAGGAGGATGTGACCTTTTCTCTCAACTACATCGTCTATATATCATTGTATGATCATCGTAAAAGGGTGATTTAAGTATAATTCCTTTGCCAAACTTCTTCCTTTTTAAAGAGTTGAAATTTAATAAGTGATAATAAAGAGGAAAAAGTCCACAGAAATTGCAATGTACACACCAGATCTCTGGGATGTAGTAAAAGTGAAGATTCACAGATTAAGTGCACCTGAACATCCTCGCTGGAACTGGCAGATGTCTTGACATGAGGCCAGAATAGAATCGATATAAGAAAATGATCAAAGGAGTTCATCTTGTGATCAAGCAGGCATATGGGAGGAAAGGATGACTGCTTGTGAAAAGCGAGGGTGTATTGATTCTTTATCAGCGCAAAGAGCAAAAAAGCATGAAACAGAGGAAATTTCCTTCAGTCCATAGTTATCTTATTGTCAAAGTATCTGCTGTAGTTATTGTACGGCGATGAGGACTTGAATAAAAAGTGTCTTTGTTGTTGTTGTTGAAATTGTGTTTGTACAACAAACAGCGATATGGTAAAGACCATTTACTATGATACCATGAGATGATGGTTTCTTATTATATGATACTTTCTGTTTCTTATTATATGATCAGAACATTTAATGAATGTTTGCCCAGTGGGTTTTTATTTTTTTTATTATAATTTTTTTTTTTATTTGACCTGCCTATTTGTAATCCAAGATAATGAAATAGCAGCTTTCAAATTTCCATAATATATTGCAAACAGCTTGAATAACACTTGATTGATCATTTGAAATCTAATCACGGTTGTCCCTTGAAACTAACATATCTGACTTTATTCAAAGGTCAGAAAGTTCATTAAATGCAAACACATTGACTAATCCCAATTAGCCATCTGGGGGGTTCCTGCTGAGCACCTTAATTCCTGTCTGACATCAATTTCTTCCCCTAAGAGAGGCACAGGCAGGGTTTTACTTTGGCTTAATGTAGCTGATGGCCATTTAGATTTTAATGTGGCTTCTAATCTCAAAACCAATGTGTTAACAAAACATTTTAGTTGCTTGTTCCATGACTAAGGTGAAGCTATTAAACATGTGCTTATAATGCTTTACTGCACCTTGTACTGCAACTTTAAATTATGCATTAAAGCTCAAATGAAGGGGGTAAGTATATGATATCTATTATAGATCAAATGTATAAAAGTTATACATCAGGATTAATTAAATCAAAATTGAATAAGGTTTGGTCACAAAAACTTTCTTTTAGGCAAGGTCTAAATTTCATGTTTGTGCTCTGATTCAGATCCCTGTATACAGCTTTGGAAAATAATAAGAAGAAACCACTGCAATTTTTTGTTATGGCAACCATTCAATTCCGGTGTCTGTTGAATTCCAACACAAGCACACATTCTCATTCTGCGTTATGAGGTTCTGGTTAGGTGATCACCTGTATCAAATCTTATTTCATGAGGAAATTATAAAAAAAAAAACACTGCTGTGATCATCACTCTCCTGTGACCAGCTGGATGGCAAAAACAGTTCGAATAGTACCTCAATGGTAGTTGGAATTAAAAAAAATAACCACTGACCATGCTAAAATAGTTTAAAAGTTTTAAGTGAGGAAAAAAATGAGTTTAATCCTGGCTTTACTGGCATAGGGATACTGTAAGCTTCCATGCTTTAAAATTTTAAAGAAGGCATTGCACTAGAACAAGGTCAAGCAACAAACAATGGGGACAACAAAGTTACAGACAGGTAGAGGGCAAAAATATATACTGTCCAGGATGAGCACAAATTCCTTAGCTTCTAGAGGCAGTGCTAAAGTTATGCAAAGCCAGGGGGACAAAAAGCACTCCATCAATGAGGAGGAAAAAAGAGCCAGACTGAGATATCAAGGAATTGGACCACTGTCCACTGGAGTAAGGTCGTCTTCTCTGAGTCCAGTTTTCAGCTTTGGCTTACACCTGGTTGTTGGTTAGAAGGAGAACTGGAGAGGCCTACAAGTCACCCAACAAATGTAGAGGAGGATTGGGGATTATCTTGGCGTGCTTCAGCAAAGCTGAATTCAGGCAGATTTGTCTTTATAAAAGATGCATGAATCAAGCCATGTATACAGTAAAAAGCTTCTTGGAAGAATCAGGGTTATTACACCAAATATTGATTTCTGCATGTTCCGTAGTAATAAATAAATTAATAAAATATAGTACCATTTATTGTTTTAAAATGTACGTGAGCTTGTTTTCCTTGCATTACATTTTATTGTTAGTTTGTTGCGTTGTAAAAATAACAAGATTTTTATTTGGAATTTGGAAGAAATTTTAATGAGACATTTTGGGAGAAATCTGTGGATCCCATGGGTACGTGCTTGATCAGTTTAGAGGCTGCGGGTCTGCGGGCTTGGGCTCTTTGCCTGCTGGCCCCCGTGCTTGGCAGGCTGTGGTGTGGTCTGGTGCCTTTGTATTGTCGACAGCATTTTTTTTTTTTTTTTTTAGCAAGATATGCTGCATTGGCTTTTCTGTTGGATTGGACCACACAGACTTTTAAATAAGTTATCAATGTGGTCTTTCAAAATATTGGATATAAACATTGTGCATTGGTTTTATTGGAATAGATGCTGCATAATGTGCCAAAAAAGATCTCAACCTATAACCATTTGAAATGAGCAAAAGCATAACATTCAAAAAACACAAAATCGTCTATGCAAACAATGTCAGTGCCTGCAAACTTCAAAGTGCTAAGTCACCTAGTGTAATGGTTGCATTTGCTTATTAAACAGTATAATAAATACATACATTACATTTAATTTTTACTTAAATCTGCAGAGTCTTATGTAAAACGCACAAGCTGATCATTTATTTATCTAGACATTAAAGCATTTGACAAAGCTGTTACTGTATTACTGTGAGGTTATTTTAGCAGAGATTTTTATTTATTAAATATAAAGTATTTTGCTCAGGTCTTTTGTAAAATCAATCACAAAAATAACATAAGTAGTAATATTTGGTAAATTTGAAAAGTGAAAAAAATATATTTATAGCTGTACTCCTAACGAGCATGACATAAGCTTTCAGCGTATCTGGCGCAACAACGATTCCCCGGCATTTGAAATATAAATAACAATTTTTATGGTAAGAGAAAAACGTAAAAGCTGCATAAAGTAAAAGATAAAAGCAGAGTTATAGACATAGAGGTATGTATCATGCTCTTAAATGTAAATTTCACTTATTTAAAGTAATAAATAAAGGCAATAAAATGAAAATACAATGAAGACACATTTTTCAGCATGCTGCACAAGCCATTCTCTAATCACCTCATAGAACCTGTTGCTGCTCGCGTGTACATTTATGAATGCTACTTAACTCTAGAGGTACCAGGGGGAAAATCAACCTGAGAGTTTGCTTTAATGTGGTTTCATTTAATTTGGTCTTTTAATAATGCATAACACAACACTACTGCACCAATCTAATCTATTTGAGGTACTGGATGTACTTTTGCTACTTACCCTTACATTAAAAAAAGGGATTGTTTTTACCTGCTTTTTTTACCTGCTTTCTTGACGAAACACCTTAATCACCAACCGAGGTTTGTTTGCAAACATTTCCATTTTTTCCAGGTCCAAATTAATTTCAGGAACATTATTTAAATGTGTACAATTTAAGAAAAACTATACTGTCACAAAAGCATCAGCGACAGCGTGCACCCAAATATTCTTTAACCCCTCGCTCAGGATAAACGGCTCCATGCTTAGACAGCCTCCTCTTCTTCTGCAGGTGCGTAAAGGGGCGGGCGGTGTTGCTAGATTTTGGCTGGTGAAAAATCTTCATCATTGGTACAGAAGTCTCGTAAGAAGTTCAGAAGAAGCACAAGGAACAGGAACACAGCGAGTGGCATGTGAGGTGGGGGATGCTGCCCCGGGGCCTTTAAAGGTTGGCGGACCATACACCACTCTTTGATTGCTGAGACAAAGACAGCTACAGAAGGATTGCATGAGCTGTAGTGGCTCTTTCGGTTTCACAGAGAGCCAGCCATTGGAAAAAAAGGAAACAAAAAATGTAAAAAGGCCACAGGCTTGGCGTTAAGGCTCGGTTCCCAGCTGCCCAGATGACAGATGGTCACATAGTCTCACACCTGTGGCTGCGCCAAAAGAGGGCTGAGTGGGGATGGTTGACCATGACTGCAAAGCATACCGCTAAGGAGTACGCGATAGCAGTGTCTGCTAAGTCCACTCCGTCACTTTGCCAACATCATCGATCTCTAGCAGCAAAGGGAAGTGACGCATTACAAAGGCCATTCTATGTTCCCCAGCGACTCTAAAGGTGTGTAGAATCATCTCACTATTTAATTTCCAGCCAAGAGACTGAAGGAATGCATGGGCTGCTCCGGCGCTTCCAGTCTCATCGAGAGCTAGCCATTGTGACACAGCCACCGAAAAGGGAAAAGGCCGCTGCCTCGATGTTAAGGCCCTGTTCCCAGTCAGGAAAGCCACCCAGACGTTGGATCATCACGCTTGACTCACAAATCTGGGCTGGGCGCGAATGTTGAAGGTGCTGTCAAGGAATCTGTGATCGACACTGCCTCTACAAGCTCCTCTTTACCTGCCAGTTGGTGCACTGCCATCTGCACATGACCATACTCATTCTTTTCCTCCTTCCCTCCCTCCTCAAAACATTTTCTTTTTCTCAATGAAATTACCCCTAGTTGGCGTTTAGGTGACTTCAGCTCCTGCCAAGATGGCGACGATCAGATCTCCCACAATCGATCTTTAAAACTGCTCTTCATAAATCCTATGGTGATTTACTCACTCACTCACTCATCATCTATACTGCTTAATCCTGTGTTCAGGGTCATGGGGGGCCTAGAGCCTATCCCAGGAGACTTAGGGCACATGGCAGGGTACACCCTGGACAGGGTAATTAAGTATGTCAAGCATCAATCCATGAGTCCATGAGGAAGATGAAAGATGTTGTTTGTTGCTTTGCTAGCCTTACAGAGTACTGTGTCTGTAACATCATTTACAGATTAACTCGTACTGTAGTTTAGTGTAATTATATGATTTTAGTATAGTGTGATTTCAGATGTCATCACTTGCCGCATATGGGTGTAAATTTCCAATATAAACTATTTTTACATAATGTTAATTACAAAAAAACTAAAATACAGTGGTAAGTTGGGATACAAATGGCCCGCCTTTTTTTTTTTTTTTTTTTTTTTTTGCCTTACGCACTGAAATTTTGAAAGAAATTTCCCACAACATATAAAGAATCTTAGCAAGGATGGTAGCGAGAAGAATCAGTTTCATTTCTAAAGCAGCCAGTGCCAATTAAGGGTAAGTGAATTGGTAAAGTTTTTGCATGGTTGGACCAGATTACCTGCATTAAAAATATTTACTATGGGAAAATTCATTTCACAATACAAATGTTCACTTTAAGAACCTCCAGAACAGATTAAATTTGTATGACGAGGTACCACTGTGTGTACCCCTCATGTTCCCGCCTGACTCTGCCTTTCTTATAAATAGCCTTAGGAACTACTGCGACCCTAATCAAGATAAAGGCGCTAATAAATATAAATAAATTAATTATAAAAAGAATGCACACAAGTTATCCATTTAAAACAGTGATTTATCTATTCATTAACACAGTCCTATCAGAGTGTTAGTGTCTGGACAAGAAGAAAAAGAGTGGGAGACAATATTTATCTAAACATAGAAAAATGAATTGAATAAAATTTCTCAAAACACTACTATTAAAAGAGGACACGATCACAAAAACACATTTATCCAGCTAATAGCAGTAAAGTCTTACCTCTTCTTCAGTATTTACAATTACTTGTGTTTTTAAGGAAATCTATCAGACACTCTTTGAAACTGTCTAAAACTTAAATAAGGTTTTTCATTCATTGCTTTGTAATTTATCAAGTTTAATAAATGCAAAAATAAATAAATTGGTAAATAAATATGTAACTACATGACCCACCCTTCATTTCTCATTTTGCAACAGGAAATCCTACTGGGCTATTTTTTGCTCTATTTTTTTATCTGATGCGGGCAAGTATGGGAAGCCAGTGATGGGAATGGAGTGTGGGAGAACTTGGGTTTAAAACAAGTAGTGCAGCTGCATTGTGGAGTAGCTGCAGTGGTCAAAGGGTAGCTGAAAGCAAAGTTGTTGATTATGAAGGGATACTGAAAAATTGTGGGCAGTGACTGAAAGTGTAATGTGAGAGTTGTCCAGGGAAATCAAGATCCTGATGGGGAGATGTATCACCTGGGATCAACAGCAGTTCATTTTTGCTGAGATAAATTTTCAGTTAATGAGCTGCCATCCAAGATGGGATGTCATACTGTGATCTGAGCAATAACTTGAATCTCTGAGGCAGGAAAGGAGAGAATGAGTTGAGTTTCATCCGCTGTAAAGCCAGCTGCAAAGTTGCACCGGGGCAGTGACACAGACAGCATTATGGTGCTTAAACAGGTGCTCTGTCTTCATTTGTACATACTTATCTCTTTTAAATGCGAAATAAGGTGTGGAGTGTGGGCGTGCAGAGCTTTCATCTGATTGTGGGTGAAGCGTAGTCGTCTTCCCAGCGTGGGCAGCAGCAGCAGCTGGTGAGTGAAAATGTGAAGCTGGCCATGTAGGATTACAGCACCTTGCCCCTTTTTTCTTAGTAGCTTGTCGCTGGCTATGGTGCTGAACTTGTCGTTTGTTTTCACTGTGTGAGAAGCTCTGTTCAAGTCAAGTCAAGTAGGCTTTTTTTTTTTTGTCATTTCAACCATATACAGTTCTGTACACGAAGAAACAAAACAACATTTCTCCAGGACCAAGGTGCTACATAAAACATAAATTTACAACATAAATTAACAAAAAACTAACTAGCTAACCAACTAAGAAACCTAATTAGCTGACAAGCTGAGACAAAACAGATTAACATTATAAATTAACAGAAACGATCTAAGTCCTATATAGAAAAAGACGACATAAAGTGCAGGTGCAAATATGCAAACAAGAACGATAATAACAAGAGCTGTTATATGAGGAGCTGTGAGCTAAAAAACAGTGCATGACTCTATGAAAAGACCATTGATGTTACCATGTTGTGCCCCAGCCCTGTGTTGTATGGGGAAGGAGTGGTTCTGCAGTGACAGGAACCAGAGCGTGATGTGAGGTCTGGTGTCCTTCACCCTCGCCACCCATTGCAGGGAACATGATCTGTAATAAGGACAAAGTGTCTCCACATTTGTTGATATCTTTTTTTTAGGTCTGGTATGGACACAAATCAGGCTTGTCCCAAGTGCTTGTGCTCATCAACTCATGGTAGTGCGTACGCATCAGATTCTGAGACTTGGTTTAATCAGCAAAAGTCATTACAAAGACAGAGGGTACCATCGGGTTTAAGCACTACAACAATCGGATTGGACCAGGGGCTGGTTGACTCCTCGGTTATGTCGGCTTTTGTCCACTTTGGTTTCAATCACCCAACGGCGGGCCCCCCAGAACACTGTAGGGGCGTTGATGTATTATTGTACCATGTGGAGTTTTAACGTCATGCAGGATTGGGTGCGTGAGTCCAGGTTCCAGGGAGAACACACTCATTCAGTTCTTGTACCTGAGTCTGGGTCAGCTCCTCTCCTCTCTGTACAGGCTCCCGTGGCTGTTTTTCAGGAGATAAAGTGAGAGCAGAGCTGAGTCACGCAACATTCATTCCATCTATCTCTTTAATAAATTAATGTAATATAGTTCTAAAGTTTTTCACTTATCCGGCTGTTGCAGTCTGTAGTTCACTAGTTCCACCCGCTCTGTGTTGATCGTAACTCCAGTTGTGAAACTCTGTGGCCACCTGTGAGCTGGAGAGGCCATACCGGGCAAGAATCTCGGCTTTTAGCCCGTCGTATTGGTTGGCTTCTTCATCTGTGAGCAAAAAGTACATCTGCTGCACCTCGCCAGATAAAAGTGGTATTAGGATAGTGCTCCAGTCTTGCTGTAGTCTTCTTGTTCAGCAGTGTACTCAAATGTTTGCAAGTATGCTTCAACAGCATAATTGTGGGATAAAAGCTTTGTCAGCAGCCAATGTGCCTCCTTGCGGGGGTCTTTTTGTAGTCCTTGTGCGATCTTCTGCAGGAACAAAAGTTGCTGGATGCTCGTTTTGAGCAGATCAGTTATTACCCAATCTGGGGCAGGTGGTGCCTCCTGGGCTGCATTAGATGCCTGCAAGTGTAAAGGCTTGTTGAGGCAGCAGGGCAGTGACACAGACACAAAGGTGGCAGTGTGGTGCTTAAACGTGTGCAGTGTCTTTATTTATACAGTACACACAGTCTATCTCTTTTGAATGCGACCTAAGGTGCAGAGTGTGAAAAGTTTGCCATGCATTTGTATTTAGCCCCCTTTACACTGATCACCCTAACTAAAATCCAGTGAAACCAATTGCCTTCAGAAGTCACCTAATTAGTAAGTAGAGACCTCCTGTGTGTAATTTAATCTCAGTATACAGTACACACAGCTGTTCTGTTCAGAGGTTTGTTAGACAACATTATGAAGCCCAAGGAAACACCAGACAGGTCAGGGATAAAGTTGCGAAGAAGGGTTAGGTTTAAATAAATAAATAAAAAACAAGCTTTGAACATGCACTGTTCAATTCATCAAAAGGGAAAGAGTATGACACAACTGCAATCCTACCAGAACACGGCCATCCACCTAAACTTACAGGATAGCATTTATCACAGAAGCAGACACGAGGCCCATGGTATCTCTGGATCCATAGCTCAGGTGGAAGAATCTGTCCAAATGACATCTATTAAACATGACCTCCACAAATCTAGCCATTATGGAAAGAAGTGGCAAGAAGAAAGCCATTGTTGAAAGAAAGCCATAAGAAGTCCCATTTGCAGTTCCACACGGCCTGTTTAGGTAGATGGCCATGTCTTGGTAAGTTTTCAAACCTGTTTTTTGAACCCGTCTACAAACATGTTTATTCCTGTTGTAAATCTGGCCATTTTAATATGGTTTTTATGGTGATTGACTTGTTTTTGGTGCCCCAGTGGCATTCAAGGAACTGCATGCTTTGACACTTCCGGGTGGCATTCAAGGAACTGCATGCTTTGACACTTCCGGGTGGCTTTATTTTTCACTACTTGGTAAAAAGGGGTGCAGATTCTGTGGTCATGTGATACTTATACTGTATGTGATGCAAAGATTTCCAGAGGTTAACCCCCCCACACACACACACACACTAATTATGTGCATCCTTGGAATGCTTGTAGTACTGTAAGTGTCTCACATGAGTTTTGTCACTTTTTCAGCACTGTTTCATAACATTTCTTAACATAACTTCAGCTTTGGGGTTTCTTGTGCTACTTAACCAAAGTGCCTGCTGGGAAAATGTACCATAAGGGCTCCGCTCCAAAAATGTGGCGCTTTAGATGAAGACGTTTCAAGTCTCAGTGGCAATGGAAATGGGTTCGTCTGACAGCTCCTTATGTATTCATCATAGTTTTCAGCTTGGCCTCATCCGCAGCGCAGTTACATTTGCATGATGTATTTTGAGTGATGAACATGTAATGATGCAACATCTCTGCAACAGGAAACATATTGAGGTATGCAAAGATCATTGCTTGGAGCAGATCATCGATTTACTAATAGATTTCTTGACAGTGTTAAAAACTCTGAGTTTACATTCTTCTTAACTCACTCAAGACTATAAAAAAAAATCCATTCATTTTCATGATCTACATGGTCTGAGTGTGGATGCTATTCATATTTATCATAATTACAGTACCAGGATAAAAATAAAAACAAATTGAATGGTTTACAAATTGGTTTCTACTTTTAAATAATTTCTTATTCTTATTTAAATAAAATCTTAAATGATCACATTTCCCCTTCGAAGCTCGATTTCTTAAACCCAGGGGATAAAACAAAGAGCTGCCAAGACTCATGTCAGTCTTGTCATCCAAACTGCTGTACTGATAAACAGCATGCATTCCTCATTAACAAGATTATTAAAGTGAATTTAATCTATTCCACAGAAAGTAGACTACCTGATCAAGGTTATGTCTTCCAGCCCTTAGCACTGTACAGTTAACTTTCTCTTTTCATCTCTGTCGTGTTAAGTATGTGTAGTGTTCTTGTTAGGAAGCATAGGCCTTGGACGGCAAGTCTAGTCATTTCATATATTTAATTAATGTGAGGGCTTTCATGGATCCTTTCATCCATCCATCCTTTTTTTTTAAAAATACTTCTTATCTTCTATAGGGCCACTGGAGACCTGGAGCGTATTCCAAGGAACTTGGGGAACAAGTCAGAGGACACCCTGGAAGGGGTACCCAACCTAGCCATTCGAACCTACAGTAGCCACGGAGCGCAACAGTCTGACCCAGTCCAGAATAAGAGCAGTTGTGTAAACCTCCGATAATCTATTTAATAGATGAACAGTAACCACGTAATCACTTAATCTTTCGATTTGTGATAACTTTTTTGTTTTCGTTTTGATCTGTGAATATTTACCCCTATGGAAGTATGGAGTTTGTCGTTTAGCTCTATTCCTGTTTGGTACAGTAAACCTCATGAGAACCACTCTATCCCACCAATCTTTATCTTTTCAAGTTTCACAGAAGGAAGATTTGGAAAGATAATAGAGACTCCACAATGACACACTGACAGCCTGGGTTTTATATAAAGGAGTGAAAGGGACTGCAAAGAAGTGAGATCCAGTTGTAATGGGGTGATTGTGGAAAGTGCTTCACTATAATCATGTCACTACGTTGCAGGTAAGGGCTCGTAAAAATTACTTTAGGCGTTAGAGACCGACTTGATATTTCTGATTTACAAATTGTAGGCATTTTCTGTAATATTCTTAAGTCAGGCTTAATAATCAACTAGTCTAATCTACAGTTATTTTCAGAAAGTCTGCCTCTTTGGAACAGCGCCTTCTTTTTAATCTACTTGTACTTATGTCAAGAACTTCAGTAAGAAGTTTCGTATTGGCTTCTCTTTGATCTGACCTACAGTACACAATACAGAATTTACCAACTTGCATTCTTGTTTTTATCCCTGTGTACACCCAGTCCTTCACTATGATCATATTTTTTTATTATGTTTTTACACATAAACATACAATTGAACGAAGAGATACAAAATTTTACACGACTGTATGAATTACTGCATGTGTGTATAGTGTTTAGAACAATTCTTATTTGTTCAGTCCTCTGAAAAAGTGGTAAAAGGTTTTCCCAAAGTCTTTTAAATAAAAAGAAACCGAAAACGTTACATGAACTTCCATTGTGATGATTGTGCTTTGTGGGAAGATTGAGCAATGTCATTAAACTTTGAATAGCACCAATGGTTTGGCACTAGCTGCAAATTCTTGTATATTCTCTGTACAATCACTCATTATCACTCATTTTGATTTGGCATTGTCGTCAGATTGCCAAATTGTTCAATTAGCAAAGTGACTAAGCAGGATGTAATTTGACTTTATAAGAATGCTCACTTTGTCCCTCAGCTTGAGCTGCGCTGAAGAGATGGCCAACAGTGCGCTACAGAACATAGCCTGTTCCAATTGTTTCCTTCTCTCAAAGTGAATCCTCAAATGTTGTTCAGCCCTTTGCTTATTATAGCTGAAACCAGTGTATACTTCACCCCTTTGCTCACCAGATGCCCTGCTTTCTCATCTACCACTATACTGTATCTCTACAAGTCCGATATGGCACAGGGTCTGCAGGTTGTACAGATTTGAACAGAAAAGGTTACAAATGGATACAACACACTATCTGGCAACAAGTTTGGTGACACCTGACAAACAAAAACACTCACTGACTGTATGTTCTTGTGACTGAAAGAGCACAAATACCCACAGTCATGCAAGTGCGTCAGTCATGCGTCTAGTTGAAAGCCTTCTTGAGTGGAGGCTATTGGAACAACAAAGGGAGAGTTAAATATGATGTTATCACATATTAGTGTGATGGTCATCAACGTTTGGCTCTAAAGTATACAGTATGAAACGCAATGCCCTGCAAAAAAAAAAACCACCAGCTGGACAAATAGTTAAGAGCCTTGCAATGGATAATTACTGCTGTGATTTAATATGGTTCCGTTTATTTAAGCTTAACTGATGCAGTGCGTAGATTCTCATTTCTTAAACAACCATGTCAGAAGACATATATCCTGTGGTCGAGATAAAGTTGTTACTCTGTCTCAGGGGTTTAAGTTATTGTCCTGCAATAAGAAAGGAAAACACAGACACAGGACAGGAAAACTCACAGCTGTGTTATATAGTGAAAGTAAGAATATTTCCACACACAAAATACTCTTGGGAACTCCAGAGATTGAAATCTGATCTGTCTGTCTTACTGTTCTTATTTAAATCGCATAGCATGAAAAAAATTGTGCATTCGGTCATTATAATAATAATTTCAGCCCCATCAGGCTAATAATGTGATAATAGCCTCATTAACACATGATATATGCGCAATTTGGAAATGCAACTTAGCGTAATCTGCATGGCTTTAGACTGCTGAGGAGACTGGAGTACCCGGAGAAATCCCACCATGCACCAGAAGAACAGTTGGATTATCACAAACCGTCCTAGTGGTGATGTTCATGTTAAATAATATGTGTAAAAAAAATACCAATTTAGGTTTCACTTATTGACTGTCTGTTAGCCTTTAGATGCTTTGAAACATTTTCCTTCATGGCAAATTGTACAACAGATCTCAGATCTCCAATATGAACAGGTTTTGCAACAACAGTGAAGTAGATTAACATCTAAAGATATATGGTTATTGATTTGATAATGTTATGTCTGTAGATTTATAACAGACTTGCAATTTTAACATTTGGATACTAATTTGCATGCATTTGGTATGTGTAAAAGTAGAATTATAATTACATTCTATTTAAAACATTCTATATTTCGAGCAAAATGAAGCGATTCCAAGCAATCACCCAGCTACCCCCCACCCCCCCAACACCGCCCCAACACACACACACACACACACACACACACACACACACACACACACACACACACACACACACACACGTGCTCAAAAAAAAAAAATTCATTCATATGAATTTTTACAATAGACCATTGTTTTGCATGCTAGACTAATTATCAGAACAGGCACAAATGAGTGTATCTGTGCATTATACTTACTTACTTTGAATATTACATTTTGATTTGCTATAGAAATTGCCCATTATTCTTATTGTGTAGCACTGTTTTAAAAGTAGAAAGAAAAAGTTTGGGTACAGTTGAATAATGTGGACAAAGAACCTTTCATTCACAATGCGCGACTCTTTTTTATAAAACAATGCTAAATATTTTATAAAAGGCTCCATTATATATTAGCATATAACGTAAAATTTGAGATTTTTTTTCTGACTTTTTCTTTCCTCACTGTGAAAACAACCTTGAAACGGTTTGACTGATTGAGATTGATGCTAATTGGATTAACGCGAATATGATTAGCTCTGTAACTTGAGAATATTAGAGGCGTTGGCTGGCGAATGGTTATGATAAATGAAGTTTTACTGGAACATTGCCAGATAATAGTCATGAATTCACACGGACCAACCGCACTTCTATTGAAAACCATTCAGTACAATGCTGCTATTGGAAGCGAATGACAGATAAAAGATTAAAAACAGGATTGACCCAGACAGATAATTAGGGTAGAATATCTTTGACGATGATGAGATTCTGAGTGTTTGTTCCAGGTTGAACAAATCAAAAGGAATCACGTACTGTACATGTACAGTTTAATCAGCCAGCCCTCATGTTTTGTTTCTTTTTTAGCTTACACTCATAATGTTCCCGGTCTCTCTTTTACCCAGACCATTTAATTTCATTGTAAATCCACAATAATACATATAATCACCTAATGTTGTATTAAATCAACTTCAGCTCTTGTGAACATTACAAGTTTTGAACTTGAACATTAATATGTACTGTATGTCCTTCAGACCTCATTTACTTGAGCTCATACCACTCGTTGTTTTAAGGGGGAAAACATTATATAGATCTTATTTGAATGTATTTGTTATAGTCAAAATAATATGATAAAACCTAGTGTAATATTTATCACAGAGTACTGAAACCAAAGTCACTTTTTTGAAACAAGTTAAATTTTTTTATGAGCATGTCCAGGAACGTTTGTGGGCAAGACAAAATCCTGTGATTTTTCTCAGGAACACCCTCAGCCGGTTTGCCTGTCTACACTTGAATGTTCCAGGCATAACATGTCTTGCCCATATCGTACCATACTTAGATGATTTGTTTGGCACCTACTGCTTAAATGGGCACCGTCCCCTAAAACCGACGAGATGCTCGTCAACAGCTCATCAAATGAGTGAGAGGCAGGTGCTCCACCCACTTCTGCCAAAATTCCAAGCATGTCTCGTTGACTTCGGGCTGCATTTGTGTGACCGTCATTTGTATGAAAGGTCTGCAAAGACATTGTAGTGTGTAAAAATGTCTGACCACATACCATAAGATTAATGCAGAATCTGTAGACACCACACAGCATCAACACACCCACGTAGGCTGTGATGTTCACCGGATCTACTCTTTCCAGGTGTTTCCATGAACGCTTCTTCTCTCCAGGTTTATCATGTTCATGACAACGGTTTGTAAGGAAAAGTTTTGAACAGCACTTGATGTCATCCACTTGGGATATGGCATATGGTTAGGGTTAGGGGTTGATTCCATTTTTGGATGAAAGGAGACCACAACTTCAGCTCGGTCTTCTTCCTCATCAATGTCAGAGTCTTCCTCCTAGGATTATACTCTGTCATCCTCAACCTCTGACTCTTCCTCCTTTAAACTTCTCACTGTCCACCTGGCTTCTCTCCTCCTGATCACTCTCATTGTCATATAGAATTCAACAGTGCAGTATATATCTTGGTCATCCTGCTGCTATAGACTGAACTGTGAGTAAGGCATCAAAAAACGTTTTATACCTGCATGTTTAGGAGTGGGAAATAAGTGTATAAATCAGCTTGAACTGTGTTTTATATACTAATTGTAGTCTTACCTATTAATTTCCATGAACACCATGAGTGTATAAAAGTTCCATAACACATACATTTTATTTATTAAAATATTTTATTTATTTTGTGTGTTCAAGTCATGAAAAATGGATGGCGCGTTTTTAGAAAGGAAACTTATAAATTGGTGAAATTTGAACGGAACACAACATGAGGGCTAATGATGAAAAGCAGGACTCTCTTCCATCAACAAAGCATCTGCATCTTCTCTCCTCACACACATCTACATGGTATCAGAAATATCAAGATCTCAGACTGTAGCAATCTTGAGACACTTGTTTTGACAAAGAAATGCTGTGGACAACTGGCGAAGATTTATGAGTGGGTTGTGTATTAGAATGCAGGCTTATCGACCAGCGCAAAAAAAGGTCAAGCCTACATTCTTCCGAAGTTGGCAAGCACTGAACATATAATCCCTAAAATAAATCAGCAATTTTGCTGTAAATGAAGATGAAGAGGACCCTGATGTAGTGGTGGACTTACAGTATATAAGCATCGTGGGCAGCTGCCCAGGGTGGCATCTTACCTGTGGTGGCACACAGGAAAAAAGACCAAAAAAAAAAGTAAAAAATAACATTAGGGTGATCAGTATTTTTTTTCTTGTTAACACCCCTACTGTATTTTGTGAGTGAGGCAGAGGACTGATTCAGTTCTATGAGATGGGGAGGTCTCCCAACCTTTTTCCCTACTACGGGGGGAGAAGGCGAAAAAGGGGCGGGGGGGGGGGATCTGTACAGCAACGCAATTAGTAAAAATCAAATACACTACGAAATGCTACTGAGTAAACCACAGGTCGTTCATAGCACTGTATTTCAGTTTTGTGGGAAAATTTCATTCTTCTGTTTTATGTAAAATTATTCTGAATAATACAGTATATAACCAGTCTAAATACCATCAAGGTCAAATGCATTAGTCTTTACTCATAATTAGGGATGGGTAATAAGCTTAAAGCCTTTAGATGCCCAAGGAGAAACAGGCAAAAGACAGGTATGCAGCAATGTCCCTGCTTTGAGTATAATATTATGTATGTAATAGGGTAGTCATACTCAGGGGTGCTGGTAGCAGTAATCCTGTAAGCATAATTATTAGAATATAACATTTAAATTATTCACAGTATTTTCTTAGCATTAGTACATTCCTTTTTCCCCCCCTTTATCGACAGTGTGTACTCAAGCTGGTCTGGTCTCTAGGTTGGCACAAAGCCTTAAGATCAAACCTTTAGATTAAATACATTTAAAGTGTCTTCTTTTTTACATTTTTACATAACAACCATAGACCAGGTTAATCCCTTGTCATATTTGTTTAAGTTCTCATATTTGTTTAGAACTCAGATTTTAGGGTTCATCAAAAATCAACAACCATCCGTGTGTGTTGTTCCGAGAGCGAAATTTACAATTGAAATCTGCCTTGCATGAGAAGTCAGGAAAATCGACAAAGTACTGTGTAGAGAAACTGAGTTATTGCGATGCTTTACTTGCAGTGGGCATTGCCTAACTACCCAACCTGCTTTTACCAAGCACTGCAGTGTCTGGAAAGAATAAATAAATAAATAAATAAATATATATAATTTATTACCTTGCAGTATATTATAATTGTTGTAGGTCAGCCACACACCTTAGACAGTCAGGACCATACTGTATCTTGCAGACTTCTCACAGAAGAGGCTGTATAATCCATAGACTCTAATGGGAACTTGTATTGTATTATATTATATTTTCTGAATGAGGGGAAATCTGGGTGCTAAAGAAACAGATTTGGAATCGGACAAAGGTTTGTAAGTGCTGTAAAACAACAATTAAAGCAACAAGAATATAGAAATTTAAGAAATATAATGCCTTTACTGAAGGTGTCACGTGGGTTTACACTATAACTCTTGTAATACTCTTAAAACCCCTGATATTCAGTGAGCTTTCATGGCAGCTGACATCTTTGAGTGTCAGGGAAAAGAATTGCCTTTCCATGGTGGTTCATTCCTTGACTGATATGAAATTGACCACTGATCTTACCCTCAATAGTGCTATCACAAACCTCAAATGGCAATGTGTGTCTATGGAGGCCCGGACAAGTATGGAATCCAGTATTGTATCAGTTTCACTTCCAAATTGCCACTTCCCTTCATTTTTCTCCTTTTACTCCTGCTATTGCCTGCTGCATTTGGGAGCCATGCTGCATGCCACAGTAATATTTTCAGAAGAAAATTAAGCAGCGAGATAAAGCTCCAACAGACTCTCAAGCCCTTTGTGTAGAAGAGATATAAGGTACATGCTGCGTCACTATGTCTGGTTCTATTTACTTCACCTTGTTCTCTACTTGGATTTTTAACCTCTATTCAGCTTATAGAACCACAGCGGGTACGATATGTGCGTAGGAAAAATGTACACATGACATTATACAGTGTGTGATTGTACCATGGTAGCATGAAGGTGCTGTCATCAACTATTGAAATGAAAAGATGAAACTAGAAGAAAACAAAAGCTGGTGATGCTGTAGAATGAATTTTTGGTAGTGTTTATAATTTTTTTCTTCAATCTTTGACAGGGTTCATAATTTGAAAATTCAACACTTTTTCCTTTTTTTTTTCATTTTGCTGCAAATAAATCACAAAGAATGGGTTTTATTTAATTTTTTTAAAGCAGCTAACATATTTTTGATGCTGAAGTGCAGACTTGCATTACCACAAACACAAGTGCAGGCTGATTTATTCATTGTGACAAAACTGCGGGAGATGGAATTGTAGTGTTTTGCAAAATTATACACAATTTCCACTGATATAAATAAAACCATTGTACATTATTTTACATGTTTTTTTTCCCCACCTGGTCCTTTTTTTTTCAATTACACTTGTGACTCGAATATTTTTCTTTCTCGAAACCGTGAAAATTGAGTATTTTTGCTGTGAAACTGTTCATGTGCTATTTTATGGTATGAGCTTTTTGATGGCTGTTTACTTTTCATTTTTGAGTTTAACGAAGGGATATATTGTTTTTGACTTATGGGGTTTTGGGTGTTTTATAAAAGAAGAAGAGTGAAAGGTTAGGAAAGTGATACTGTCTTTCACCAAGAAATAACCTCCTCTCTTCTTATAGAAATTTACACTAATTCTGCAGCCATGCAGAAATCATCCACTTTGCTTTATTTTGCTTTGTGTTTTATTTTTGTGTGTGTGCACTTCTTATGAGCAGGTCTTAAAGATCCAGTGAATGTACCATTCAGATAAAGTGTAAGTTCCTTAGTGTTTCTCTAGGTGGTGTCGTAGATATGTTTCATTCATTTACTCATTCATTCATCTTCAATATTACAATTGCTTTATCCTATATACAGGGTCGCAGGGGGCCTGGAGTCTATCCCAGGAGACTTGGGGTATGTGGCAGCGTACACCTTAAACAGGTTGCCAATCCTTCATAGGGCACACACACATATACTGCAGGCAATTTGGGAACATCAATTAACTTCATCTGCAAGTCTTCGGACTGCGGAAAGAAACCAGGGAACCTGGAGGAAATTCACCCATATTCGAGGTTGGAATCGAACCCACTAACCTGGAGGTGCAAAGCAACAATGCTAACTACTATGCCAATCTGCCGCCATCATGGATATGTAACTGATTAAAATAATTTTTTTCTATTAGATAATGTAAGAGCTAATTATAAATATGACTAAAATAGAGGTAATGGGAGGAAGGAAGGAGGAAATGCGTTGGGGATTTGCAGAGTTGGCGGAAAAATAGTTTATTGTATATATGGTTAGTGGGAATTTAGCATTGGGCAGAATTTGTGCATGTACTGTAAAGTGACACCCACTGTGACACCAGTTCAATTGATACATTTTAGAATGTTGAACATACCAATGAGATTCTTATTCAATACTATGAGAAAGAAATACAAAAGTGAGCAGTTGCTACATGGAAACCACAAGTCAAAAAAAAAAAAACACACACACACACACACACACACACTTATATGTACAAAATTATAAGCCGTTACCAAGTTTTGTGGTTTGGTATCAAAAGCTATGTCACCGAAATGTTTGTTGCTGTTTCTTTTCAGGTAGAATAAAAATGAGAAGGGGGGTGGGTGGGGGAGGGGGTGCAGTATATTATTAATAACAATAAGAAGCAGCAGAAACGGGAGAAGAAGAAAAGGATGAAGAGCTGTATGTTGGCGCTGTCAAACCAACATAAATATAAAACACTTTACTGTGGCTTATTATGTGTCAGAATGGAGCTTGCATGGTCTCAGGGGAGCTGCCGCAGTGCCAGTACATTGTATTTGAAGTTTCTATCAAACCAAATCCAAACTCTTTTTTCATTCCCTTGACAAATCACCTTATTGGTGGGATAAATACATTTTATTCCCTTCATCCCTGGCACTCAATCAGTCTTGTTTTCTGTGAGTACTAACAAAGAACTGATAAAAAAAAATAAAAAATTTTAAAGGCTGTGTTGCTGTCTGGTTCTAGTAATTACATTGTATGTTTTGCCATACTGGCACATTGGATTTTAGCTTTTTGCAATTTAATTTAATTATTATTTATTTATTTGTTTATCTTGTTGATTTTCCTCAAGCAATAAATTTTTTGTATGTGTGTTGTGATACAGAGTGAGTATGTGATGCATATGGTCTGTGTAATGTCATTATTCTTGGTACTCAACAACATGACTCTTGGGATTTATGATTGTGCAAATAAACAAGCACAAAGCAGTCTCTTGTTTCTTGTGCTTATAATCAAGCAGTATCATTTACATCTATGGCACTTGGCAGACACCCTTATCCAGATGACTTTATATCTTATACATCTGAGCAGTTGTGGGTTAAGGGCCTTGCTCGAGGGCCCATCAACACAACTTGATGGTTGTGGGGTTTTGAACCTGGGACCTTCCAGACAGTAGTCCACTGTAGTGATGGAAAGTTTGAATCATTTTAGTGACTCGGTTCTTTCAATCTCGTTCATCAAAATGAACGAATCTTTTTTGAGTCATTTAGTTGATTTCGTTCTTTTGATCAGAAATAAAATAAAATGTTACGTTTTCAATAAACAGACCCCCAACACGTCTACATAGACGAATTTTGGCTATAGTTCCAGAAATTAAAATATTACAATGGAGCTAAAGACATATGATGAACAGAATGAGCAGCTCACCTCTCGTATCTTCTGTGCGAGTCATTCATTCTTTTAAATCGATTGCACTGCATAGTGTCTATGGGAGTCACGTGACAAAAGAATGAACAATAATGGCCAAAAGCCTCAAAGGTAACTACTCATTTCTGTTTCCTGTACATAACCTACGGATGTTTTACGATCCTTTGCGCAAGCGCGCACAGTAGGAAATGAACCAAGGATTTTGGCTCTGAGACAAATTGTTGTAAAAGCCAGTTAGCTTTGTAGCTAGCATTAGCTGTGAAGAAAGCAATACAGGGGGCTCAGAGGTCATTTTGAATGATTTAGAAGCAATTTCTAAAAAGAACACAAAGTGTTGTCTAAGATGAAATAACATTATGAGTTATGTTTTCTTCCTAAAAGTGCATCTGTGACTGGTTTTGAATGTGGGTTTTAGCAGGCAGCTGCTCTTCCCTTATTCCTTTATGACCATATTATGCTACTTTCACCCATGCCAGAGACTATTGGTGTAATGATTATTAAAACATCCAAGATGCTGAGTGATTGATTAATGTACAGTATATGCAAATATACAGTATAAACATCCTAGTGCTGTTGTGCTCTATATCAACCCATCCAGAATGTCTCTCCTCCAAATGGATCACTAACTATTGTATAATAATTAATAATCACAAAATAGTCTCCTGTTGGAATATATATATATATATATATATATATATATATATATATATATATATATATATATATATATATATATAATCAAAGCTTTAAATACAGTAGCAAAGCAGGAGGTAAAACACTTTTAATGGCAGCTTTGTGTTCAAAGACATGTATAGTATAAGTGAATTCTGTAATAGATGCATCGTTGAATGAAATAACATGGGTAAAATATTCAAACAGTTAAAAGTTCAGAAGGAACTGTGCAATAGAGTCTAAACCAATGTAATTTGTTGTTTTAGATAGAAAGATTAGTTAACCAGACTTGGACAGAATGCACTGTGAAAAATACAGGATATGAAGAGTTGTGTATAAGTAAAATATAGATTGTATTATTATTATTATTATTATTATTATTATTATTATTATTATTATCAACAACAATACAAGGAAGAATAGCTGTTTTTTTTTCTTTCTTTTTTTTTTTTCATGCCAACATAAATTCAAAACATAGATCGTTTTATTACTGCCTGCTAATAATTTGAATATCATATGATTGGTACAGGATTTTAAAGTATGCATATTTGGAGACATGGTTCTGTGTGATAACACCCAGTCAAATAATTGACGCTTAGTTAAATGTCCCTTAGGGGAGCATCCAAAATCAAACTCCTAGCACCAGCCCTAAAGTCAGTTAAAGCTGTGCAGCATTTACCTGCTATCTTCTAAAGGTGATCAAGATCATTTCATGTCAGACAGTGGGTATCTATCTTCTTTTAGCAGCTGGCAGCTGAGGCGGTTCATCAATTCTAGCTATTGATTCATGAGAGATATTTCCTTTAATAGTATGATGACAGCCACAGGATGTTGATATTTAACATACATTGATAATTAGATTTGATATGGAAACCACTGCATTTTGGAAGAATTATAAACAACACACAGGCATACTTGCTCAGCAGCAGTGATGGAGACGAGTGGGTGGTGTAAGTGGTCTGGTAAGACTTAGCAACGCTAATCATACATCACAAAAATGAAAAACGTAAACATTCCAATGAAGAAAGAAAATAATCCAGGTCAGTTTGTTTAAAACCTACAATATTTATTATACGCTAATAAAACACACATATATAAATTAAAATGATGTTCTCGTAAACCTTTCAACATTAGTAAGAATAATTAATTCATTGCTCAATTAAGGAGGGAAGGACAGAAAGCAATGCATCCATCACACATAGTGCTCATTGTACAAGCTTCTGGAGGCACAGGGTTATGGGTTGCTTCAGTTGGTCAGGTTGTTGTTGTGCTCAAATAATGAAAGATTGTTTCTCGAGCATAAAGAAAACTTTTCACACATCGGTCATCACACCGCACATCGTTACAGTAAAGCTAAAAATTGTCTAACGAAAGGGTTGTCAAGCCACACCTTAACCAAAGACAACATCAGAAGCATCTTACTAAGGCTAAGGAGAAAAAGAACTGGGCAGTTGCTCAATAATCCTCTAAAGTGCTCTTTCCAGATGGAATTAAACTTTGCATTTGACTTGGAAATAGAGGTTAAAGAGTTTGGAGGAAGAGTAGTGAGGCACAGAATCCAAGTCAAGACAGCAGTCCACAGGGAGATTTTAGAGCTTTAGTCTGCGGACGATGCCAAATTTCCATTTCCGGCAGGAATTAGCACCTGCCCACAGTGCCAAAACTATCACCAACTGATTTGATGACCATGGTATTACTGCACTTGACTGGCCAGCCAACTAACAATATCCCATAAAAAATCTATGAGGAGGTTCAGTAATTTGAGATCTGACGTTTTGAAGCCATAACTGAACATAATTTTTCAGAACTATTCAGAACTCTTTTTGTTTGATTTTAGGAAATTTCATACTATTAATATCTATTTAGTATTAATTGATAGTATGATTACGATATTTTTGTAATCATCAAAATGAAAGCAAAAATGCATGAAATGTTTATCACTTTACAGTACTTGTAATGAACCTACAATATTTGAAACTTCCTCTTTTTAAAATGAAACTATAAAAGAAATTAGATTTTTCACAATGTTCAAATTTTTTAGAATCAGCCAAAGTCCTGATTATATAAGAAAAGTAAATAATAATAATAATTTGCTTATTTGGGATAAAAGAATATGTGTGTGTGGAAGGGGGTGGGGGGGGGGCGTGTGTGTGCTGGGGTTGTTTGAGTAATGTTTTGGGTGCTTAAAATATTATTCTGCAGTATAGAGGAGGGTTTAATTTTTGGGTCTTTACCATAGGCACAAGCACTCCAGCATCACCACTTCACCGCTTTCCGTAACCCTGCATTGAGCTCTTCCACGCAATGCTCTCGGCACTGTTACACCCTGTTTCTCTTCAACTCATTCAAAACTCATTCCCAAATTCTAAATGGTACAGCATGCATGCCGCAAACACCAAAACCAGGGAAACTTGCAACATATGATTCCCACCAGTAAAAGAGAAGACTTTCAAATCATTTTCCCTGTCTAACTAAAATAAAGACAGATTGAACAACAAATTTGGACATTTTTACCTGTTGACTCAAAATAGGGTCATTCTATGCAACTGTTCCAGATCCATGTTGCAACATCTGACTCCTTCCATTTAAATAGATTTTGTGACTGTCATGTGTAATCACCTTTAAATGGTATGGGTCATTGTCAAAACAGATCTTTAAAACGTTGGTTGTTCTAAGTCCAAGTAGCCTCTGAGTAACTCATCAGAGAAATGCATTTTATTTTTATTTTTTTTGACTGTTACTCATTTTGACGAAGACTTTTTGTCCATGTCGAATTTTTATTTGAAAACTGCTATATGTCCTTCTTTTAGAACTTTTACATTTCCAAGGTTTAGGCAAACCATGATATAAAATGGGCATATTACGCAGAAAAACATGAGAATCCTTCCCCATCATTCCATTCTGTCTCATGATCCGTGAAGTGAAACTACCGGCTTGGCAAAATACAGTAGCAGCTGCCATCAGTTTAGCTGCATTTGGGAGCCATGCCGAACATCACAGTAATATTTTAAATATGTATTTTTAGGCAGAGAAATAACTTTACAACTCTCAAAAGCCATATATGTTCTTTATGTACACGAGACATGAGAATTTATTATTTTTGCAGAATCATACTGATATAACCAAAACAAAATAATATTGACATAATAATAATAATAATAATAATAATAATAATAATAATAATAATAATAATTGACATAAAATTCCCTCTATAAGTTTGCAATACATCTTGCTTTATTTGGAATGAATGAATAAATGAATGAATATTATATTTTCTCAAAACCGCAAAAATAGAGAAATGAATCTCATTTTCCTGCCAAACTGGTCACATGGTTGTGGGAAGCCAGCCATATCAATTGCCTGAGCATAATAGAAAAGTGGTTCAGGAGCAATTAAAAAAAAAATCAGTGAAAGGAAGAATAATGAACTCACACAGTGACTGAAACAACCTCACTGTATTCGTGCCCAAGTTTGGTGGTTTAGTCTATTTCAGCGTGGCCTTTCACAAGTGATACCAATTCCCTGCCTTCTATTGATGAGCTTCTGGGTTGGCTGGGTGCAGTTCATTTTTTTTTTAACTTGAGCTTGGAATTGACTGATGCTTCTGGCAGGTTCCATTATATCCAAAGTTCAAGGGGGAAAAAAGCAACATATGTGCCAGCCCTCATTAAAAATGCGTGCTCAGAGCACTACTAAGGAAAAGTCTTTTAGGTTCCCTTTGTGCTTCAGACCACTGCTTTGTCTACAGTTGCATCTGGGAGCCTGTCTCTCCTTGGTGCTGAAGGACCACCCAGCACTTCATATCTGTATGCTGTGGAAGTAAAGAGCAATTTCAAGAGTGTCTGGCTATGAGGTGGGTGATCTATGCTCACATTTTATTATTCATGAAGTAAACTCTGTTTGGACCACACACACACCTTTTGTGGCTCCACTGCATGAAGGATGCAAATGCACGAGTGATTACAATGGATTTTAGGCTAGAGCGAGTTGGTAGTGGCTAACTTTTTTCATGATGGTGAGGTTACAGTGGGAAGGAGGTGTTTGGGGATTAGTGCAAATTGAAGAATAGCACATCCGAGCCTACGCTGATTTATGTGATTTAGTGTTGATCTCTCTCTCCCTTTTTACTTCTGGCAGTGAGTTATGTGCAAAAGTGAAGCTGCCAGTACAGACAAGACAAAGTTCATCTTCAGAAGTGCAGAGCCAACTGAAAGGCTTCTATTGTGTTGGTTTTTCTTTGAGTTATAGCCATACCACTGCACTATATCTAGGTCGCGACAAACATTAATAAAAGTCAAGTTCAACTTTAAAGCCTACCCAAGTCCACTTTATTCTTTCAGTGAGGTACTATCAGTTTTTATGTTAACATTTTGACATCATGATATAAAGTCTCCAGGTCTAGGACAGTTTATTTTAGAAGACAGGCAATTAAAGCACAGCTATGCAAAACACAGTGGCAGCTCCATGAGCCAATTTCAATACAATACCAGTCAAAAGTTTGGACACATTCCATTCTATTCTACATTTTATGCTACAAATGTACATATATGGCATTAGATTAGATAACAGATGAGACATGAAGGCTAGCTGGAATAGTGCTTGCAAGAACAGTATTGTCAAGTGCATTTGCAAAACCCATCAAGCATCATGATGAAACTCTCTCTCATGAAGACCATCCCAGGAAAGCAAGACCAAAACTTACCCCTGCTGCAGAGGAGAACTTCATTTACCAGCCTCAGAAATCACTAATTAGCAAACAGCACCTCAGATTAGAGCCGTTATGAAGGATTTACAGAGCATACGTCGCAAACACATCTCAATTTCAACTGTTCAAAGGAGATCATCGCTATTATTTCGGACGCCTTCAGCACTGTTTGGGCGGTGTGTCTAAACTTTTGACTGGTAGAGTATTAAACTTTATTTTCCCTTTGCTTCTAAACATTGACTGTTGCACCAGTGTCTGCAGCTTCTAAGTTTCCGAGGATATATAACAAGCATTTTTTTTTAGTTTGTTACGTTTTGTCAGGGTTTAATAAAAGATCTGGTCACAGAGCTAATTTGCAGAGACAGTTATTTGTCATCTTTGACATCCTTAACGGATAAGCCAAGCTCATTAACAAAATGAGACAGTTCTGTTTCTAGTAACATCTGTAAAGAGCTCCACAGCCAATATAGATTGCTCATACTAAGTTACCTGTCATGGAACATTAAATCATTGAATTTTTTTTTTAGAAAGGGGTATCTGTTTCTACAGCAGAGAGGACACTACCTGCTTTAGATAGATCCATCCAACTAGGAGGCCAGTGGTGACCATTGTATTTATTCAGATTTGTTAGACGGAGGGAGGTAGATGGGTAAGCACCAATGGGGAAATTGTGCAGAAGCAGGTCACAGATTATAAAATAAATGCAAGCAACAAGGTGTAGAATACTATTCAATTTAATGTTAATATTAATTATAGTGCTTTTAACAATGGTCATTGTCTCAAAGCAGCTTCCCAAAATAAAAAGAAAATTTATGGAAGTGTGTATGAGTGAGAAAAAATGTGTTTAGATAATAATGAGATTGTGAGATAGTCCCTGATGAGCAAGCCGAGGGCGACGGTGGCAAGGAAAAACTCCCTGAGATGGCAATAGGAAGAAACCTTGAGAGGAACCGGACTCAACCGGGATCCCATCCTCATTTGGGTGATGAGGGACAACAGGAATTATATAACGACATCATGTGTGTTAGGCTGCTGGACGTTCAGTATAATAGAACTTGTCCAAGTTATCATGGAGTCCAGTTCAGCACAGGGATGAGTCAGTAGGTGCAGAGGATGGAGGGGGGGGGGGGTCTGGGTCACTGGGAGCTCAGGAGCAGCAGGTGTAGATCCAAACCATCATGAAGCAGAATCCAGCTGGAGGTGGTTCTTCTCTGGATGCCTCAGGATCCTCACAGAGTTGGCCTCTGCCTACTGGAGCTGGAACAATCTCCAGATGCCTCAGGATGGGTAGAGAAAAGAAGAACCGGTGGGAAAGAATTAGCGTAGATGCCGTTCAGGATATTAGCAGCACTAGACAGGAGTGTGCATTTAGATATACGCGAGTACGAGGTTATGAAATGAATTATGTCAGATTAAAGAGATGTGACCCGAGTCTACTTTTAAACTGGTAGACTGTGTCTTCCAATACTGCCAAGACTAGGTTTTTAAAAAACACAATTAGTAAGAGGGTAAAGATGCTTATTATTATAAAAAACTATGATATACTGTCAGAGGTGGAAAGTAAAAAATTACATTTACTCCTGTTACTGTAATTGAGTAGTTTTTTTTTTGTGTACTTCTACTTTTTAAAGTAGTTTTTAAAATCTGTAATTTTGTAATTTTTTGTTTTGTAATTCGCTACATTTTAAATCATATTCGCTACTGAGTAAAAAAAAAAAAAAAAGAATGAAAAATGCAAAAATAATAAATAAATAAAAATTCTGCTTTGTATAAATGCTTCGTTGCGCCCGCGTGTGTGTATCGTGTCCTGGTCGCGCGCCGCTCCAGACTCCACTCCAGGTTTTCTGACTCTCCCCACCGCGGCATCTACCTGACCTTCCACGCGGCCGCTTCCGCCCTGAGAGTGACGTCATCAACCAGCGCGACCATATATAAACCGGAGAGAGAAGCGGGGAAGAGGAAAGAGATTGTGATTTTGGCGGTTTGATATTTGGTTGTGTTGTCTGGTTTTGCCTTTTTGCCTCCCATTGACTTTAATTGCCCCTTTGGTTTGGCTGGTCTTTGTATATATTTGTAGATATGTTTGTGCACTCAGCAGTAGTAGGGACGTGGCTGCCATTTACTTTGGGAAGAGAGAATTTAGTCACTGCTTTTGGTTTAGGGAGTCAGGGAAGGGACCTGTATTTTTGTTTGTGTTTTTATTTATTTATTTATTTTATTTATTTTTTTTTTTGCTGATAATCTAGCTACTAAATATAAATACCATTTAGTTTATTATTTTGGCCTGGGTCCACCCTGAATCTGATCCTCCTCCTGTTTGTGTGTGTGTGTGTGTATTTTTTTGTAAAGCAATACAAACCTCATTATTTCATCAGTTAATGACTGGATCTAGTTCTTTCTGCCATATACCACCATTTCCATACAGTTTAAAATAGAACCCTGAACCATTCTTTTGCTGTACGGCCCAACGCTAGACTGGGACGCAACGCCATATTTAAGTGACCACATTGGTTTTCAAGCACAAGAAAGACAACAGCTTTATTATGCAAAAGTGTTCCTTCAGTTAAAAACAACTAGTTTGACATTTACTCAGTAACGTTTACTCTGAGTAAATTTTTATGTACTTTTACTTGAATAGATTTTTATAATGGTAACTTTACTTATGCTTCAGGAAAATTCCACTGAAGTAAGAGAACTTTTACTTGAGTACAAAATTTTAGTACTCTTTCCACCTCCGTATACTGTTTACAATAGTCCAGTTAGGTGGGAATTTGAAAACTGCAAATTAAGGTGCATTGACGAGATAAAAAAAAAAAAAAAACATTATAAAATAATAAAATACTGTTTCATGATTATATATACAGGTGGGAACTTGCAGTAAGTTACTATACATTATGTGCACTGGTAAGTTGTAATATTAACAAAAAGGGAGAATCAAAGTATATAATTATATCAGTGCTATCAGGTGGACAACAGAATGTATGTATATGACCCTGTTTAAAGTGATGTCAGAGAACGAGCTCTCTCTCCTGACACAGAGCACTTAATTGCAGTTGGCAGGAAAGACTTTCTGTAGTGTTTCCATGCTGGGCTATTTACAAATAGGCATGACAATTGGGAAAGGAAGTGAGTACACCCTTTGCTATTTTGCTCAAGCATTTTCATATTTTTGCCATGATTCTCCATTCAGACATATTTTTACCTTTCAGTGCTCATAAACACTGGGTTGGCTAGAACATTAAAATGTCAACACCATTTCTAACATCAGGATTCCTGTAAAACCACTTAAGACTGCGATTAAGGATATTTTCAAACCTTTGATGCAAAACCAATGGGTGAGGGCGTCATCATGCACTAAACCACTCCACCATGTCTTCCTGCCACAGTTCCCATCACATTGAAAATATCTTTTCTGGTAATCGAGTCCCTAAATAACTTGACTTTTCTAAGGTTACCCTGGCTCCAAGTTCACAACAAAGAATTATCTGATGCATGCTGGAAATCACAGCCTCGCTGTCGTGACTGACTGTGTTGTCCTTCAATTACCACATCTTGACTTCAGTTATTCCTCCAAGTAGCAGTGAGGTGGAGGAGGAATAGGGCCATAAGGAGAGCTTTGTTAAAGGCGATGAGCCACCTGCTCTCATCTCCTGAAACACATTTGTTGCTCAAGTTATTAACATGGCTAGAAATGTTCTGTCAGTACAGGGTATGGCGGAGTCAGTTACGGCATTCTGTCGCCGGCCGGTGCCAAAGCAGTGAGCACATAAGCAACGCCGGATCTTTTAAAATCTGCACGGCCATGTGTCTTTAACAACTTTTGATGTTCTTAAGCCTGGATACAGCTTGAAGGCCATCTGCAGAGATAGCTGTAAGGTAGCTCTGTTTTCAGCTGGTCAAACTGGGAAAATAAGTCATGAACATTTCTTTCGCCATTGTTTTTCTAATACTATTTAGTGGTCATGGATTTAGTAATAAATATAACAGCTAAACAACAAAAACAACACTTAGTGATTAACTGTTGCCTCATACTGTATATCCAGGGTTGGTGGTTCAAGTCTTATTTCTGGCGTGTTGAGGTTCCATGGTCTCCTTATGCTTAGCGGGTTTCCTAACTAAAAAATCTAAATACATTTCCGTGCTTAATAAATGGTAATAGTAAAACACAATACAAATAAAAATTTAAATAATAATTTTCTTCCCTTTAAGGACCCATACAAGATTACACAGATCTAAAATTAAACAAGGAACCCTAAACTACATCAAGTAAACAAGTGCAAGTGTGTACTGAAACAAACATGGAGACTTTTGGAGTATTTTTTTTTTGTGTGTGTAATATACGGCTAAGAAAGTCACACATTCAAATATCTCTAACACTGATTATGTGGCATTGTTCCGATAACCTTATGCCACATCACAAACTTCATTTCCATCCGGAGTTGCATTAAATTCTTTTATTGATGGCGGGAGGGTCGAACCACTCTGTGAAGTATTTTTACTGAAAAGGTACCCAACCAAAATAGCAACACACCAGCATTGACCATCAAATTGTGCTGCAAGTTATTAGCACAAAACCCGAGTCTCTCTCTTTTAAAAGGTCAGGATGCTTGGACGTATCATAACTTTATTTGCTGACACCCAGAATAGTGTCCAGGCAGTGAGTTAGGTAAGTATATAATGCATTATAATAACATTGAACTTTTTACCACATTGTAGAACCAGAAAATCATAAAACTTCCATTTTCACAATTTCACTCTGCAGTGCACTGAACTGTCAGAACTCAGAAGATAAATGCAGCAGATAATAAATGCCAATAAGCTGTCAATGAAGAGCAACTGTGAGCTTTATTGGAATTGCCTGAAAGCCAACGCTGTTTTGATATTATATTGATTTTAAGCACTAGGGCAAAGTGCATTGATATTCTTATTAAGCCGCTCCTGCTAATTTATCTTAATCCCCTAACCATGCTATCTCTCCTTAAATACTCTCATCTTGGTGAACAAAAGTCTTGCCTTGTTTCCCATGAACATAATTATCCATACTGCTGGAAAAAAAAAAGTTTGTCTGTGACAGCAGAATTTTTTACCAATCTACAAATTGCCAGATGGCCACAGTAATTTACTACATCTGTTGCCTTTATCCGCATGTTAAGTGGTTTCCTTGTAGTTTTCTGTAGCCATTCTGTTGCAAACAATAAGCTTGCATCATAAACATTCATGAACCACTGCCATGCAAGGAGACAGAAGACATATGATGTTCAATCCAATTTGAGAAGTGCAGTTAATTGTCTTTGGGGATGTGTTCTGTGACCATTTCATAATTTTCCACTATTTGCATGGTGGGTTAAAGATGATAATTAGTTGCTGTGAAAAGCTCATGTGCAGACAGGCAATGAATGCAGCAATGAATGAATGAGTCATATCAGTGACTGAACGGTGATAAAACCTTATGTATACTGTATAAGATTTTTTAAAAATCAGAACATAAAATTTTAATGAAAAAGAACATGTAATATATATATATATATATATATATATATATATATATATATATATATAATTTTATTTTATTTATTATTATTATTATTATTTTTTTTTTTTTTTGCTTTATTGTAAGATATTTTACTTGTTTTTGTGAAGCATTTGAAGTGGAGCAGTGGTGGCTCAAGCGGTTGAGGCTCTGGGTTGCTGAGCAAAAGGTTGGCAGTTCAGGGTAAGCGACGCCACTGCTAGGTCTGTTTGGTCCTTAGGCAAGACACTTAACCCTACAACCTACCTGGTTAGAGCATGGTTTTAAAATGGGTAGTTTGCAACAGGAAAGGACCTGATGTAAAGCCAGACCTTAGATCTTGCAGATAAAATGATCCAATGTAACAATCCCTTTTAACCCCTAGGGTAAAAGGGACAAATTACAAGAAACTTATATATTGCTGGGGATAGACAAGCATAACCACAGACCACTGATCATAATTACACCAAAAATACACCACTCATCATAATTTCTTACTACTATTGCTGATCCCACGCTTTCACCATGTTGATCAACTCACGCACCGCTGTTAACTTTCTCAACCATCCAGCTGGTGCTAATTACAACATTCCCACGCAGTACAACCCCCCCCCCCCCCCTTCATTTGCAAGTCCTGCATGGAGTACCCATTGGAGGATGCACTGTTCCTTCTGTTCCCACCAACCTGCTATCATGTCTCTTTTATCCCTGGAAATCCCTATTATATTTATATATATATTGCCGGGATAAATGCATAGTGTAGCACAGGATTATTTAGAGAAATAAAGGGAATTTCTGTTCTGTTTTTCTGCACCTTCAAAAGATCTGGTTTGATTTGAACACTGTATGTATTTTTCTCTATTTGAACAGTTCTCAGTGTAATAAAAGACTACAACTACAACAAAGAGTTAGTCCAACCTGTAGTAGTACGCCTTACAGGGGAAAAAATGGCAATATAGTGTAATATATGCTGTGATTAATGCCTATGAAGTCCATTTTGTTCGAACTACATTAACATGTGGATTACATATAGTAAAAAAAGAAGATGAAGAAATGGATATATTCAATCAAATTCAATATATTATGAAGTATATTGTTGAATATAAAATGACGCACATAAATACAGTGGAACCTTGGATTGCGAGCATAATTCATTGCGGAAGCGGGCTCATATATCAAAACACTCATAAATCAAAGTGAATTGTCGCATAAGAAATAATGGAAACTCAAATTATTCATTCCACAACCCAAAAATCTAAATACATAAAAATAATGAATAGAAAATATAAAGTAAAAATGTGTTTCCGTTTGTGCGCTGTGTGTGTGTTTGCGTGTGTGTGTGAAGCTAAGGTAAGAGGAGAGGAGGGATGAGCCCCTTCCCTTTCCCTCTTCTCATCTTACACAGTAACCCTCCCTCCTCTCTTATTTTTGTTTCACACACACACAGCAGAAACACGGTTTTATCGGGAAAATAGACAAGAAATCTCTCTAATGACACTCAAATGTGCTCAGATTAACGGAATCACTGCTGTAAAGTAAAATTAAATAAATTAACCTGCACTTTACCTTTGAAAAGAATCGCGACAGAGCAGTGTTTCTGTGTAGAGCAGAGAGTGTGTGTGTGTGTATGTGTGTATGAAGGCGAGAAGAGGAGGGGTGTGTGTGAAGGGGTATGGTGTCCAATGATGTGCACACACACACAGTGCATGCTGACACACAGCGAGAGAGAGAGAATGAAAATGGAACTTTAACCTCTCTAATGAGACTTGCTTTTGCTTTACACGCGAGCACACGTGTGTTATAATAAACAGTACATGTACAGTACACACACATATACAGACACAAAATAAAATATGTTTTTTACACGCACACACGTGGTCAGTGTTATAGTAAACAGTACAGGCATGCATGGATGTTGATTATATCAGTGAGAGACGCGCACTAATACCCAGCATGGCAGACGACTACCCACAATTCTGCAGCACAAGAGAGAGAAAAACTATTGTGATCATGTGATGCTCAGTGTCAAAACAAGCGCATGCGTGCTACATGATGCTTGGTATTCGTAAACCAAGACTTGCTCATCTTTGCTCGTCTTGCAGAACACTCGCAATCCGAGGTTCCACTGTATATATAAATATATTGTGTTTAAATATATTTTCATATATTTACTTATGTATTTTTCAATATATTGTAACATTATTCTGTATATTGTGAATTTATATTTTCTCTGTAAATTATTAGATAGTATTAGTTAGTGTAACAATGAGGAATATTAACATTATAAAATCTTTTCAATTTACCAGTAGATCAGAACACTAAATATTTTAATAAATTGACAGTTAATATATTCACATAGAGAAATATATTTTCTTTGTAAGAGACACAGCATTGTGCAATAGAAACGCTGTTTACATTAAATACCTAAATACATTAAATACTTGAAATGTCATTTCAACTTTTTAGCAGATAGTTTTCACATGAATAGATGGGGCATTGTACATTATTAATTTTAAAGCATTTTCTACAAATCAGGGTTACTCTTTGTAAAATTTAGTCATTTCAAAAAGTGAGTAATTTCAAGGTTCACTACATGCCAGACCAACAACACTATGGAAATAATTGTAATATCGTTTTAATCCATTTAAAAGTTTCTACTTGCACTAAATGCTCCATCATTTTTACTCTAGATTCCACAAATAATTAAATTCATGTTTTAAAAAGATTTTGCACACACACACACACACACACACACACACACACACACACACACAGCCTTTTTCACAGAATTAAAATTAAACTCCTATTTCCATTTTTGGCAGCACTTTCTATATAAAATATTCTATTGTGTCCTGACCTAAGATCAAGAAACAAAGCAGGGTAATTTACAACAACCCAATCTTCTGTTTAAAAATTTATTGAAAATCTGGAATTTGACCACTTGATTTTTGCGGTCAAGCTGCATGGGTCGGGATTTTTCCAAGTCAACTATTATTTGTGGAGATGTGATATGTACTGTATGAGCAATGTATATTCATAACACATTTATTTGTTAGTGTTTATTTGGCACTGTTACAGATGTTGTAAACCATTGGCATTAGGTTGTTTTTGAAAGTTAGAACAGTGCCAGGCAAAAAAATATATATATATAATACAATTGGCATTTCTAAAGGATCAATTTATTGGGCTGTAGAAAGTTAAAAAAAAAAAAAAAAAAACGAAGGAGTTTTGAAATTACTGAAACCTGGTAACAACACATTATCAGAACCTGGAACGCTAGTGCCGAACCCTCGAACCTGAGATGAAAAAAATCGTGAGTAGAGATGAATTGAACACTTGGTGAAGTTGCATGGTAAAAAAATAATAAAAATCATCAGTTGAGAGTATGAGCATTTTAACACAAACTATCAGTAATGTTTTGTGGGAATAAAACGAAATCAGCTGATGTACTGAATGATCAGGGTATGACATTTGATGTTGGAGTTTTTCTTTCCTGAATGCACAGAGGCATATTCCATGACTCAGATTGTGAACATGGCTACCACATTGGGTGCTGTAATCAAAGTCAAAGGTCACTGAATTGTTATTAATATTTATTTATTTATTTATTTATTTATTTATTTATTTAGGCTAGGCAGTGTATTTTGATATGATAACCTCATATATGACATATTGCAAATAGTTCAAAACAACATTAATGAATAATTTATTTTCTCTTAACGAAAAAATACATTTCTAAAATGCTCATCCTATTTTTCCTACCACTAACTGAGCTGATGCCCTGATTGGAACTCTGGGTTAGCATTGAGGGAACCAAATACAAGCCACATGTCCACCAGGGATATTGCTACTGAGACTAGTAATTGCACACAAATTGCTTTGCCAAACAACAAGTGCTACAATATGACCCTTGCAAGTCAAAAAAGAAGAAATTTTCACTTTACCTTACCAATAAATCAGAAAGCAGCGGAATGAAAAAAAACGAGCCAGGGTAGTATGAACATGTACAGGTTACACAGATATGTGACCAAATGGTCTGCTATTTTGATGTTTTCTAACACCAGGGAATTACACTACTTTAAACGTGCACCTGCAGTGTACTGTACATTTGTGGTACAGTATGCTTAAGTATTGGTCAATATAACTGACCATTTTTTTCCACCTTAATTTCATTTAATAACCAAATTGATATTTCTCCTTTACTTCCTGCTGATGCTTGTTGCTATCTCTAGTTTTGCTGCATTTGGAAACCGTGATGAGATCTTATGCTGAGCAATGTGTTATGTGAGGGAAGCTGTAGGGTTCATCCCATTCTCCAGTCAGAGATATTCTATATAGAATTCTATTTAGTTTTATTTGCATAGTGCTTTTGGTCATAATGGTCATTGTCACAAAGCAGCTATACAGATTTTTTTTTTTTTAATATGGAGAAAAATTTGAAAAAATAATATAAGACAAAAAAGAATAAAATATAACTTAGAGTTTATCCCTGGTGACCAAGCTGTTGGGGGGTGGGGGTGGTGCACGAGGGAGCGATTAAGCTCCCTGAGATGACATTAAGAAGAAATCTTGAGAGGAACCAGACTCAACACAGAACTCATCCTCATTTGGTGGATACCAGATAGTATGACCTTAAATCAATCCGAGGGCTGAAAGTGTTATACACCAGGACAGTTGTTTTTTTTCGTTTTTTTATAAAGTCCACTTTTACTGATTGGAGGGACAGGCATAAATATTGTTTATGGAAATTTAATGTATAAATATTGAGCAGCTGTAGTCACTAGCCAGAACAGGAAAAAAAAATGCCTCAAAAAAACCCAGTCCAAGGCCATCGTTATGGTCATAAAGTGCACCGTCTTCAGTGCACACATGTATCTCCAGGCAGACCGTGCAGGGCCGACCTCAGCAGCAATCAAAGGCCTCCATGCAACAAGAACTCTAACCAGAAGCGGGATAGCAGGATGTGTCTGACTGGTCCGGGGGCAAAAGTATCAGCGATAACTCAGGAGTGTGTAGCGAGGGAGCGAGAGGAGGGAGAGAGAGAGAACTTGATATTCTATACTTATGGGACCATGGATGGATATGGCATTGGATTCATATTCTGCTTTGAGCTTGCATTTCAGTCCAACAAAAATGGAATTTCCTTACATCGATGCAGAGGAAGAAATGATTGGAAAATTGAACACAAATGTCAGAAAATGGGAAAACATTTTCACCACCATGTGAAAGAGCGTTACCATGTTCTCACCCTCCTTCTGGACCTTTTTTTTTTCCTTTTTTTCTTTTTTTTGGGGGGGGGGGCGGGGGGGGGCTTTTTGCATTACCTCACTGTGCCATTTCTCCTTCATAGGCTTCAGGTCAACATCCAGGGCTTTTTTTAGTGCTCTGGTTAGTGCTTTAAATACTCAGGCACTCAGGTAAAGTGAATGAACAGCCTTTATTCTGTGGTTCAAGGTAGACTGCCTATTTGTCCAGGCAGAGACTCTCAGAGCTGCAATCGCTCTTTAGTTCAATCTACGTCAGTCTGAAGAATTATTGTACAATCATCATCAACTGTTTAGAGGGAGCGAACTGCTTAACACGAATGCAGCAGTGCTGATTGTCATACTGTTGGGAAGAGGCAGAAAAGGGACAAGGAGGAGACAGAACAAATCTCTTTCTAATTTTATATGTATGCCTTTCTTATATTCTACATGACAACTACTTGTATTTTGTAATTTTAATGCAATTTCTAATTAACAAAAGTCCTAATTAATCTGAGACAAACAGACTGGTTAATGCAAACAAGTTCATTTTTTGCACATAATACATTTGGTAACTGTCATTCCAATTAACCAAATGAGTCTAATATTATTTAATGCATTTCAATGCACAATCCTCAGACACTCCTCGCATTATCACCCCAGGTACTGTATATTTGTGGCAGGATTTCTTAGATCCAACAGAACTGGTTTGGACCTGAATCACTGTGGATGTCAATACTATCCCCAAATTGACCTTAGCAAAGAGAGAAGGATGCTAAGTGGAGAAATCACCTTAATTTACACACATCTAATGATTCACATTGAAAATCTACTACTCGCATGGTGGTTTGGAGCAAAGTCCTTAAATCTTACCTGCATGGTACTGTATGTGCAGCAGATCAGATCAAGCATACAGGGCAC
>JAAGKR010003772.1:0-25287 GCA_011419295.1 Clarias macrocephalus
ATGACAGAAAGTGGAAATACAAATGTTATTACGAGATCAACTACAGACCAAACATAATTCGGAAAAAGATAACACTCTCCAGGACACATTACCGATCTTGTGAGGCTTCCATTGAAATAAAACAGTGCTATATTATATACCAGAGAAACACACCAGTCAGAAGAAACCACAATGCTCATAGTCCTGGTAGAGATTGTGTTTGTGTAGAGAAATGGGTTTGAGAGAGCCAAATACCGATCCACAGCGATCAGAGCAATATGATATATAGACAGGCTTGTGAGAATATAAGCGATTACAAAAAAACTAATGCAGTAACACTTATCAAAAATCCAGCATGACTCAGTGGTCCAGATTAACGCCGGAGGCATCACCAACACCCCAATAAGGAAATCTGACACCGCCAGAGAGAGCACAAGCATGTTAGTTGGTGTGTGAAGCTGCTTGAAGTGAAAAACAGAGATGATGACGAGCAGATTTCCACACACTGTTAGAAGAACCACAGCAGCTGAACACACGTACAGTAAGATATAAACTGCAGGAGATACAGATCTCTCTGGACAGGAGAAATGCTCACAGGGATCAGACTGGTTAAACTCTGTCAGGTTCATCAATACATGCATTTTAAAAATAAACAAATGAATTATAGGTCAGGCAGCTCAGATATTTTTATAGTTTAGAAAGTAAGCACGCCCCCCAAGTTTGATTGACGGCTTAATTAACATGATGTCATGCACTGGGGAAAAAAAGACCCCATAAGGCATTAAGCGCACAAAAATACCTAGAGTGTTACGGAAATACAGACTCAACAGACAGATATGAAAACCTGAACGGGCATTTAATTGACAGTTTGTGGAAAATGATAAAGAGGTCATGGAAAAAACGGATAGTCTTAACTGTGTTAATGATGGAGCTGGTGGACGAGTGCAAACAATCAGATGAAACGTGGAACATGAAACAAACACAAACATGACGAGACGTGAAGCAAGGAGACGAGATGAGGAACCTGGAGACGAGACGTGAGCAAGGAGACGAGACGAGACAAAAACATGGAGCGAAGATTTGGTCAGGTGCTTTGTGGAGTCTGTTTCCATATGTGAGGTCAGACGCTGAGTGAGAGGAAGTGAGGTGTATATAAGGTGTGGTGCTAATGTGAATCAGGTGTGTGCTCAGAACTCGGGTGATTGGTGTTTCCATGGACCCATCACCGGGCTGGACAACCCCTTCCTCTGGGAGCTGGCATTTGTGGGTGTTGGTGGAATTCCCTGAGGAGAATTGGGTCGAGGATGTCTTCTCTTGGAACCCAACTCTTCTCCTCAGGGCCGTATCCCTCCCAGTCGATGAGATATATAGAGATGAACACCTTGTTCTGTTCCATGGGAAGAGAGGTGGTTGGTAGCCGAGTACGCACTGAGAGGGAGTGAGTCTTGTGGTAGGTTGTCAAAGTGAATTCTGTGCATACTCGGCCCAAGCGCTGAACTGGCGGTCATTGCAGAAGGTGCAGAGGTATCTACCTATGTCCTGGATTTTGCATGCAGTTTGCCCGCTACTTTGGGTATGATATCCAGAGGACATGCTTACAATCACAGGAGGTTAAAGAAGGCTTTCCAGAACCTGGAGATAAATTGGAGTCCTCTGTCGGATACAATGTCCTCTGGAATGCCATAAATTCTGAAAACCTAGTTAAATAGTGTTTTGGCCATCTCTTTGGCTGAGGGTAGTTTTGGTAATGGAACTAGGTGGCAGGATTTGGAGAATCGATCGACAATTACCAGGATACAGGTATGGCCTTTGGAACGAGGGAGGTCAGTGACGAAGTCCACTCCTAGGTGTGACCATGGACGCCGGGGAACTGGAAGGTGTAATAACTTTCCTGCTGGCAGATGTCTGGAGGGCTTGGTGGTTGCGCAGTCCCAACATTCCCTCACATACCGTCTAACCTGTTCTGCTATGTTGGGGCACCAGAAGCGTTTTTCTAGTAGTGAGAGTGTTTGATTCATCCCAGGGTGACCAGTGCCCATTGATGCATGTGCCTGATGGAAGAGGGTATCCCGCTGGTGGAGATGGCTCGGTTGCTACAGACTGTCAAATTCCGTCTTCCATCTCCCACTGTCATAATGGCAAGACATTTTTTGTTCCAGGTCTATAACTGATGGTGAAATAGAACTAGTGCCCATCTGGCTTGTCGCGGATTTTTGGCGTCCCGTATATATTCCAAGTTCTGGTGATTCATTAAGACCAGGAAAGGGTGTACGGCCCCCTCCAACCAGTGTCTCCACTCCTCTAATGCCAGCTTGATTGCCAGGAGCTCAAACCAATTCAGAAACGATCATAATACCTCATTCACGTTGCCTTGGAACACGGAGGGGGCATTGACTAGGCCGTAGAGCATGACTAGATACTCATAATGACCGGCAGGTGTTTCCACTCGTCCCCCTCTCATATTCGGATGAGACTGTAGGTGCTCTGGCCCCAGTTTTTCAAAAAATCTCTGGATCAAATTGGTCTGGATTTGGAAATCCCATGTTTTGCTATCCAGGATTAACTGATCTATCTTACTTTTATGACAGTTTTTTAAAGGAACATTGGGTTGGATCACTGTGATCCAAATATCAAATTTCAGGATTAACAAATCCTGTTTACCATAGCTTTAAATGGAACCATCAATGTAGCCTACTGGCTTAGCAAAAAACAACAGGCAAAATACCAGTGGCCACCAACAATTTGATGAAGAACCAGAACAGCCATCAATGTTCTTACCTAATAAAGGACACACTAGACATGCAAATAGAGATGCAATTGTGAGAAATTACCTTTGCTATTAAATGACTAAAGAGTATATCTGTTGTGGTCATTGTAATTACTATACGGTGGAATAAGAGAGCTATAAGTAACATTGACGTTTATTTGACACCTGATAGCTTTGATATTATTTTGTTGTTGTTGTTGTTTACCATATCTCAATATCATTATATGCGACATGCTTTATATAGGCTTCAAATATGAAGGAATTTATGTATTATCAGTAACCATAAAGTTTGGGATCATTCACTTAAAAAAAAAAAAAGATATATAGTGTGACAAGTGGCACAAGGTCAGCTCCTCATACAGACTGACAGCTCCGCGCTCGTCCAAAACAGCAGAGAGACGAAAAGAGATCAGCACTACAGACAGCGCTCCTGAACTTGAACAAAGGGCGGGGGGTACTAACTCGCTACGGCGAGGAGCGCACTTTTCCTCCCTGAATGGGAGATCCTCTGCCCTTTTATAGGCGGCCGATGACAGCAGGACGGCAGCGTATCATCTACCGTCCTGCTGACATCGGCCGCCTATAAAAGGGCAGAGGATCTCCTATTCAGGGAGGAAAAGTTGTCTAGGGCAAACACTAATTTTGTCATCTCTTTCCTCATTAGATTCCGACCCCTCTGGCACAACAGAAGAGGATTCATATCCCTGCCGGTGCTCCCGACGTTCGACTGTCTCTCTCTCTTCCTCTCTCTTCTCAGGAACGGCAGGGTAGGCTCCGTAAGGAAAATAAGGAATATTGAACTTTGTTTTGTGATTTTTGTTACACCTCGTTTCTTTCTCTGAGCTCACCGGGAAGAAAAGTAAAGGAAGTAATAAAATTTTTTGTTCGTTTCACCATACTACTGCATCCTGGTCTTCTTGCCTGTCTTACCCTGCGTTCACACCGAATGCGGCCCTGCCGCCGCCGCCTGTCGCCGCTCTTCGCCGCTCTGACGTGGACCGAATGCCTTTTTTGTATTTAAAGGGGCCGCACAGCAATCAAGCTTGTTGATGTTGTGGAGACTGACCAAAATGTGGAAGAAAACAAGAAATTGATTTATAGAAAGAACTGTATTGTAGAAATAAACAAATTATAAGCCATTCGTATGGTGTGGCTTCTGTTCATTGTGAATTGATAGTCTAATTTAATATACATTTTTTATTATATTATATTTTTTATTATTATAACATTATTAGGATCACTTACTAGACTTTGTCTTTAATTAAAATAACATTAATAATTAATAAACACCCGCTACCGCAATAATCAATCTCTCCATTTTGCTTGGGAACTAATGTAGCCGGAACAAAAGTTACAGGACTGCTTTCCGCGGAATCCTCTCAAGCGGAGGACCTCTACTTTTATTGGTTACCGCTCAACCGCGTCATAGCTCATTACCCTAAAGTTAAGCTGATTTCAACTCCGTTCGCCGCTCTCGCCGTGCCGTGCGGCTCTTCGCCGCTCATCGCCGCCCCCACGCCGCCCCCCGCCGCCGGCTCCCTTTGAAAATGAATGACTTCCGGCGGATTTGACGCTCTCGCCACGTTCGGTGTGAACGCAGGGTTAGGACCCGTGATACTGGTGGAGAATGTGACCTGCAGGGCCAGAACCAGGAGCACCCAGTACTCCGGAACACTTCCTCGGACATCTGATGGAGACGAATATGCAAAAGCAGAATATACTACAACAGCTGACACAGGGACTTCAAGCCACTACCGCGGAGCTTGTTCGCTTACAACAGTGAGGAGGGGGTGACGCGCCACTGTCTGACCCCCGCCAAGAGGCACAAAATTTACTAACAAATTGACTCCGCTTGATAACATCGAGGCCTTTCTGCAGACCTTCGAGCGGACCGTGGAACACAAGGGCTGGCCACGGCGCGACTGGAGCTCAATTCTCATCCCTCTTCTCACAGGAGAAGCTCAGCGCGCTTATTTTTGCTTAACGTAGAGGAAGTGGAAGACTATGAACTCCTAAAAGAAGAAACTATGGCATGTTGTGGACTCTCCAGCATGCAGGCAGCGACAGAGTTCCACCATTGGCTCTATGACCCACAAGTCCCACCCAGAGCCCAGGTAGATCGCCTGATGAAATTCGCCACAAGGTGGCTACAGCCCACACTCCTGACAACACAGGAAATTACAGAAAGAGTCAATGCTGATTCGATACCTCGAGAGGAACACAAGGCTGTGGGCATGCGAGCACCTACCTCGCTACGAGGGCTAGTTGAGGCACTAGAATGCGCGGTAGCCACTTTGTCCCTGGGAGGAGAGAGCAAACGCTGGCCGGAAAAAGCCCCCCCCCGTTACGTCCCGTCTCGAAGGAGAGAGTCATTTCAAAGGCAAGCACAAGCTGAATCTCCCTGGGATGAACCAATGCCCACAGAAACGGAACTGCAAAAATCAACCCCCCAACAAGGATTCTGGGCTAGTTGCTTGGGCATCCTCGAAATAAACCCCGCACATATGAAGTGGGTTTCGGTGGGAGGAGTACCCCTGCTGGCCCTGCTGGACACGGGTCCCACCGGGAAGCCTGCCATGTGAAAATATTACAGTGACCTGTATACACGGCGACAAACGTGAATTTACAGCAGCGCAGCTCATCATTGAAGATCAAAACAGTAGACACATAGTGACCGTGGGCATTATGGCCAGTCTACCGGCGCCTCTGATCATTAGACAGGATTGGCCCGGAACAAAACCAAAGGGAGAAACACGTAAATGGAGAATACCTCCCTGCCAGTCTCACAAACTGACACAGAACCCTGTGTGGCTGGCGCAAGGACCCAATAAAGAAGCAGACGCTGAACATGAAGGTGAGGTTCTCTCTCTGCTAATCCTACATTTTCTCTATCCCAACAGGTAAAACAGGATGGAAATTTTGCACAGCTACAAAAGGAAGATGAAAGACTAAAGCACTGTTGGAAACAGGTGTACAAAATAGAGGGGGAAATACAAGATCCTACATGTAAGCCAATTTCTTACTTTTTAATAAAGAATGGGTTATTGTATTTTCACACAGAAAGATGCGGGGAACCACAGGACCTGTTAGTGCTACCACAGGGGAATGTCGACACGGTAATACATTTGGCACATTCGCATCCCCTGGGAGGACACCTGGGGGCGAAAAACACAGCTGAAAAAGTCAGGGATCGTTCCTCTGGCCAGGACTCGAAGCAGAAGTAAAGAATTTTTGTCAGCGATGTCCTGATTGTCAAAAAACTGCGCCTTGCAAACCCGCCCCCGCCCCTTTGATTCCTCTGCCTATCATCGGTGTCCCTTTCGAACGGATGGATTTAGTCGATCCCCTTTCTAAATCAGCAAAAGGTAACAAGTATATACTGGTAATAGTACAGTCGTGGCCAAAAGTTTTGAGAATGACACAAATATTAGTTTTCACAAAGTTTGCTGCTAAACTGCTTTTAGATCTTTGTTTCAGTTGTTTCTGTGATGTACTAAAATATTGTTACAAGCACTTTATATGTTTCAAAGGCTTTTATTGAAAATTACATGACATTTATGCAAAGAGTCAGTATTTGCGGTGTTGGCCCTTCTTTTTCAGGACCTCTGCAATTTAACTGGGCATGCTCTCAATCAACGTCTGGGCCAAATGCTGACTGATAGCAACCCATTCTTTCATAATCACTTCTTGGAGTTTGTCAGAATTTGTGGGTTTTTGTTTGTCCACCCGCCTCATGAAGATTGACCACAAGTTCTCAATGGGATTAAGATCTGGGGAGTTTCCAGGCTGTAGACCCAAAATTTCAATGTTTTGGTCCCCAATCCACTTAGTTATTTCTTTTGTCTTATGGCACGGTGCTCCATCATTCTGAAAAATGACTTGTTCTTCACCAAACTGTTGTTGGATTGTTGGAAGAAGTTGCTGTTGGAGGGTGTTTTGGTACCATTCTTTATTCATGGCTGTGTTTTTGGGCAAAATTGTGAGTGAGCCCACTCCCTTGAATGAGAAGCAACCCCACACATGAATGGTCTCAGGACGAATGTTGGCATGACACAGGACTGATGGTAGCGCTCGCCTTTTCTTCTCCGGGCAAGCCTTTTTCCAGATGCCCAAAACAATCGGAAAGAGGCTTCATCCGAGATTATGCCCCTGTCCTCAGCAGTCCATTCGCCATACTTTTTGCAGAAGATCAATCTGTCCCTGATGTTTTTTTTGGAGAGAAGTGGCTTCTTTGCTGCCCTTCTTGACACCAGGCCATCTTCCAAAAGTCTTGGCCTCACTGTGCATGCAGATGCGCTCACACGTGCCTGCTGCCATTCCTGAGCAGCTCTGCACTGGTTGCACTCCGATCCCGCAGCTGAATCCTCTTTAGGAGACGATCCTGGCACCTGCTGGACTTTCTTGGACGCCCTGAAGCCTTCTTAAGAATTGAACCTCTTTCCTTGAAGTTCTTGATGATCCTATAAATTGTTGATTTAGGTGCAATCTTAGTAGCCACAATATCCTTGCCTGTGAAGCCATTTTTATGCAACGCAATGATGGCTGCATGCAGTTCTTTGCAGGTCACCATGGTTAACAATGAAAGAACAATGATTTCAAGCATCACCCTCCTTTTAACATGTCAAGTCTTCCATTCTAACCCAACCAGGCTGACATAATGATCTCCAGCCTTGTGCTCGTCAACATTCTCACCTGAGTTAACAAGACGATTACTGAAATGATCTCAGCAGGTCCTTTAATGACAGCAATGAAATGCAGTGGAAAGTTTTTTTTTCAGGATTAAGTTAATTTTCATGGCAAAGAAAGACTATGCAATTCATCTGATCACTCTTCATAACATTCTGGAGTATATGCAAATTGCTATTATAAAAACTTAAGAAGCAACCTTTCTAATTTCCAATATTTATGTAATTCTCAAAACTTTTGGCCACGACTGTAGACTATGCCACCCGCTACCCCGAAGCCATTCCTTTAAGAAAAGCTACATCTAAAAATATCGCGAAAGAATTGGGACTTCTGTTTAGTCGCGTGCGGCTGCCGAAAGAACTTCTTACGGCACACAAAAGGTACACCATTTGTTTCAAAATTATTATCTGATGTACAGTACAGACCAAAAGTTTGGACACACCTTCTCATTCAAAGAGTTTGAATTTGTATTATGGCAAGAAAAAAGCAGCTAAGTAAAGAAAACGAGTGGTCAGTCAGTCCGAAAAATTGGGAAAACTTTGTAAGTGTCTCCAAGTGCAGTCACAAAAACCATCAAGCGCTACAAAAAAACTGGCTCACATGCGGACCGCCCAAGGAAAGGAAGACCAAGAGTCACCTCTGCTCCGGAGGATAAGTTCATCCGAGTCATCAGCCTCAGAAATCGCAGGTTAACAGCAGCTCAGATCAGAGAGCAGGTCAATGCCACACAGAGTTCTAGCAGCAGACACGTCTCTAGAACAACTGTTAAGAGGAGACTGTGTGAATCAGGCCTTCATGGTAGAACATCTGCTAGGAAACCACTGCTAAGGACAGGCAACAAGCAGAAGAGACGCGTTTGGGCTAAAGAACACAATAAAGAACACAGTAAAAAAAAAAACTCTTTGAATGAGAAGGTGTGTCCAAACTTTTAGTCTGTATATAAAATATTTCTAATACAAAACATATCCATAGGCATAAAATCACAGTGTCTCTGAATATAACGGCTTATCTGTTTATAATAATGTAAATGTATATTCCTTACCATTCAAAGCTATAACGCAAAATTAAAAAATAACACTTTTTAAATTGTAATTATTATTATTATTATTATTATTAGGGCCCAAGCACTATAAGGTACTCAGCACCGTCTTGTTTCCTAAGGATTATTATAATTTTTTTCCCAGCCTTTTGGACATTTCAGGGGTCTTAACATGCTCAAAAACTTGGCAGACAGGTTGGAATCTGCTTCCAGCAGGATGCCTGAGAGTCTCGTGGCCCGGTGCCCCCCAGGGGCCCCCACATGAGATTTAACTGGATAGCTTATACACACTTTCACGTAGGCACACGCAACTCTGTACACATTTAGAGCTCATTGAGCTGAACAACTGTCACACTGCATGTCCTCGGTTCAACCCACCGGAGGCCGGTTATTTTGGGTCGTTCCCAAATACGTACCCGATGGATTCTGATATACTCCTCCTAGGAAATTTATACAATCTCTACCAGGTCTGGCCAATGTGATATAAAGACATTGCGGATGGAAAATTGCAAAGGGATTTTAGATATTTCACGGGTCAGCCGTGATAATGTTTTAAACGTATACCAAAAAATGATTAATAACTTTCTGTGTGGAATTATATTGAGTGACATTATATTCAGTGTCATGTTCAGGGACATCACGTTCAGGAACATCATAGTGTGATGCTTTCTTCCAGCTTCTGCGGCCTATTTAACACATACACATCACAAATGTGGCGGCATGGTGGTGTAGTGGTTAGCATTGTCGCCTTGCACCGCCGGGGTCCGAGTTTGATCCCTGGCCAGGCTCGATTCCTGTCTCTGTGTGCATGGAGTTTGCATGTTCTCCATGCATGTTCTCCATGCACACAAAGTGCTTGGTGGGTTTCCTGCGGGTACTCCGGTTTCCTCCCACAGTCCAAAGACATGTAGGTTAGGCTAATTGCCATTCCAAAATTGCCCGTAGTGTGTGAATGAGTGAGTGAGTGAAATTAGATCTAAGGAGAAAACAAGGAGCAAAGGATTCAACAGGGGGCAGTAAAGCATTTACATTTACCAGTGGATAAATATAAATCTCTATCTGAAATATAAAATGTGTGTATATAAAAGTCAGAACAGTGATTGAGAAAATCCAGTCGAACAGAATACCATGGATAAGGGTGTTAAAGAAGCAATGAGATCTAATAGTATGCATTAGTATGAATAAAATGACCAGGATCTTTAATGACAGTTTTACTATTAGTTTTCATTGTAGAGTCCAGAAGTCTGAAAACACCAGAGAACATGCTTCTTATTTGCATTTGAACATTATGTTATTAGTTGTAAGGTTTCTACTGAAAAATACAATCTTGTAACTATAGTAATATCTAATACCTTGTAAAAAGGTGAAGTTCATGAACGTCAGAATTTCCCCCTTTTGCTTTAATGAGATTCTGTACTAACGGTACCAGAGACTCCTCGTTCTCCGTCAGGTTCTCTAAAACCTGAATATACATCTCAGATCAAATCCATCAAATGTTTTGTCTGAAAAAATGCTTAAAATAAAATCAATCTTCACATTCAAGACTCAATGAAAACTGAACCTTTTGCATAAAGTTTACAGAATCAAGATCACAAATGTGTTTAAATTCAAATAGTTAACTGAAACTAGTGCAGAATTGTAAATACTGAACATTAAAGACATTACACTTCTCTTATTTTTGTTAATAAATTGTCATTATTCATTTATTTTCATTTCACTAATTCCAGATTATATATAGACCACACTGAATGTCAATGTTACATACAGTACAGACCAAAAGTTTGGACACCCCTTTTCATTCAGCGAGTTTTCTTTCTTGTGTTCTTTCTTGTGTTCTTTAGCCCAAACGCGTCTCTTCTGCTTGTTGCCTGTCCTTAGCAGTGGTTTCCTAGCAGATCTTCTACCATGAAGGCCTGATTCACACAGTCTCCTCGTAACAGTTGTTCTAGAGACGTGTCTGCTGCTAGAACTCTGTGTGCCATTGACCTGCTCTCTGATCTGAGCTGCTGTTAACCTGCGATTTCTGAGGCTGGTGACTCGGATGAACTTATCCTCCGCAGCAGAGGCGACTCTCGGTCTTCCTTTCCTGGGCCGGTCCGCATGTCAGACAGTTTCTTTGTAGCGCTTGATGCTTTTTGTGTCTGCACTTGGGGACACTTTCAAAGTTTTCCCAATTTTTCGGACTGACTGACCTTCATTTCTTAAAGTAATGATGCCACTCGTTTTTCTTTACTTAGCTGCTTTTTTTATTGCCATAATACAAATTCAACCTCTTTGAATGAGAAGGTGTGTCCAAACTTTTGCTCTGTGCTGTACATACACCTCAAAAACACATTCATAAAAGTACATTGATTAACGCAGAGTCTGTTTGGAATATTTGCAGAGTTATAATTAATTTAATGCACTTCCTAAACCATGGGTAAAACAGAGCATAAATAACTGGATTAATGGTGGAATTAAGGTAAAGCACAATAAAGACTTTAAGAAATGTTTCTGTCTGTAGCTCAATAAGATCACCTAATAAACTGTAAATAAAATATGGAAGTAAACAGGCCAGAAACACAAACACTAAAATGCCGAGGACTTTAGCTGCTTTTCTCTCAGATTTCATTGAGTGTGAGGTGATTTTCTGTGTTTTAGGCCGTGTGTGATTATTAAGCTCTCTGATAGCAGTGGCATGTTTCTTAGCAATCACAAAAACCAGAGTGTAAAATATGATTATGACAGAAAGTGGAAATATAAACGTTATTACAAGATCAACTACAGACCAAACCTCATTCAGAAAAAGATGACACTCTCCAGGACACATTACAGAACTTGTGAAGATGTCATTGAAATAACTGACTATTGCGTTATATCCCAGACAAGCACACCAATTAGAAGGAACCACAATGCTCATAGTCCTGGTAGAGATTGTGTTTGTGTAGATAAATGGGTTTGAGAGAGCCAAGTACCGATCCACAGCGATCAGCGCAATATGATATATAGACAGGCTCGTAAGAACTGAAGCAATTACAAAAAAACTGATGCAGCAATAATTATCAAAAATCCAGCATGACTCAGTGGTCCAAATTAACACTGGTGGCATCACCAACGCCCCAATGAGGAAATCCGACACAGCCAGAGAGAGCACGAGTGTGTTAGTCGGTGTGTGAAGCTGCTTGAAGTGAAGAACAGAGATGATAACGAGCAGATTTCCACACAGTGTTAGCAGAACCACAGCAGCTGAACACACGTACAGTAAGATATAAACTGCAGGAGATACAGATCTCTCTGGACAGGAGAAATGCTCACAGCGATCAGACTGATTAAACTCTGTCAGGTTCATCAATACATGCATTTTAAAATAAAAAGCCTCTATTACATCATGAGCAAATGAATTATAGTTCAGGCAGCTCAGACATTTTATAGTTTAGAAAGTAAGATTAACATGATGTCATGCACTGGGAAAAACAAAAGACCAGAGAAGGCTTTAAGCGCAAAAATACCTAGATTTTGTACATGTAAGTTCTTTAATTTACAATTTAAAAAACATGAAGAGAAAGCAAATAATAAAATAAAATCCACAAACACTACAAGTTCTTAAACAATGTGAATAAATAGAAAATGCAATAAATTGTATTAAATATGTATTAGGAATAGGTGATCTTAAACTGCATGAAAAAGAGTCAGTATTTAATACCCTGGTTTTGTTCTTATGATAATCATGATAAACAAGCTTCACATATAAATATGCCTTGACAAAGCTGGACTACTTTTTGTTGGCTTGAAAATGATGCCACCTTTTGGACAGAAGTGGCTCCAAAGAGTCCTAAAATCTCTTTTACTATCCCTTGGTCGAGTTTAAATACTTGATTAAAGTACTGACGAGAAATTATGTGTGTGTGTGTGTGTGTTTCTGTCAGAGCTGTCGTAATGTCATGACATAACCTTTAAAGTCTCTTAGCACATAATTCAATCGAGTGTTTTGTTTTTTGTATTAATTCTAATTTAGTTCTGTTTATTATGAGCACTTCCTCCCTCTGGTACATGACCCACATCCTTAATTTTTACAAAGTTATACGCACCATCTAATTTAATATTTTTATTTTCTACATTCCAGAACATTGGTGAATTACGGAAGCGCATTGCATTCACAAAAGAGATTAAAATCACAAGAATTCTCATAATTATGATTTAATATCTCATAATTTTTAGTTACTAACTCATAATTATGAGGTAAGGGGAGCAGTCTGTGCCGGGGGACATTTTAGTGCATGACATTGGAAACGAAAGTTACTGCATCCTTTTGTCTGAAAGAGCCTCATGGAGATGTAGCAGCCATCCTGTTGTTTAGCCTGATGATTGTACATTAGTTTACTATTACCATCCATATTACTCAGTTAATATCTCCCAGTGTCTCAATCCAAGAAAAAATAAACGCGAATTAAATTAGCCAATATTTGCTCTATTGTCTAAAGAAGCAAGTTGCATTCACAAAAGAAAGAAATTCACAGGAATTATCTCATAATTATGATGTACTTACTCATAATTATTACTTAATAACTTATAATTATGACATAATATGTCAAATAAAGATCTCATAATTATGAAATATTAAGTCATAATTATGAGATAAGGATCTCATAATTATGAGATAATGATATAAGATAGTAAGTTGAAATTATGAAATCAGGATGTCATAATTATAAGATATTAAGTCATAATTATGAGATACGGATCTCATAATTATGAGATCAGGATCTCATAATTATGAGATATTGAAATAACTTTGAGATATTGTCATAATTATGAGATAATTCCTGTGATTTTGAAGGTCACATAAAGGTCAGCTGTTCTGGAACATTTCTCACAAGAACAGTATTGTGTCGAGTTTTGCATTTGCAAAACCCATAAAGCTCCATGCTGAAACTGTCACTCATGAATAATTATTATTATTATCCAATGCACACATTCACACACACACACAGTCTTATCCAAAAGTTTGGGCACCCCTTGATAAATAACAGATTTGGTGTTTTTTTATTGAAAAGATGTTAACACAGAGTCTCTAGGAAATGGAAAAAATGCACAATATTTTCAGAAAACATTGGTGCATAGCTACTTTTTATGTCATAAATTGAACAAAGTTAAAAAAAAATAAAACATTATTGTGGCACTATGCAAAAGCTTACAAACACTTTTTATAGTCTGCTAAAAGTCTTTCAATTATTGTACTTGGGATTTTCTTCCATTCTTCCTTGCAAAAGGCTTCTAGTTCTATTCTTTGGTCGTCTTGCATGCACAGGTCTTTTAAGATATACCCACACATTTTCAATGATATTTAAATTAGGGGACTATGATGGCTATTCCAAACTCTTGCAGCATTCCATAGTGGATTTCGAGGAATGTTTTGGATCATTGCCCCGTTCCATGCTACCAACCACTCCTTTCATCTCACCGCCTCACTCTCAAGTTTATTATACCCCGAGGATAATAAACTTCACCCTTGCTCCTTTTTCTCCCGTCGACTCACACCCCTGAACGAAATTATGGCACTGGCGACCGTAAACTTCTGGCATTCAAGCTGGCACTCGAGGAATGGAGAGATTGGTTGAAGGGGGCAGAACATCCTTTCCTTGTTTGGATTTCCCACCATAACCTTGAGTATCTAAAAAACGGCAAAGAGAATAAACTCAAGCAGGCACAATGGTTGCTGTTCTTCTCTCGCTTTCAGTTGACGTTGTCTTACCACCCTGGTTCCAAGAATGCCCTCTCCCGACAGTTCTCTACTCCTCAAGACATGTCCATGCCAGAGATGATCCTCCCCCCTCATTGCCTCGTGGCAATGACCCGACTGGAACACCTTGTCCAGCAGAGCCTCGAACAAGAACTAGGCCCGAGTGTTATTCCCCCCAACAAACAGATCTTGGTCTGGGCCCACAGTTCCAGATTGGCATTCCACCCTGGAGTGGCATGCACCTTTTTTCTCCTACACCAATGCTTCTGGTGGCCCACCATCAAGGAGGATGTCAAAAACTTTGTAGCTTTTGATATCTGTTCCAGGAACAAGAATACAAACCGATCTTCGGAGGGTCTACTTCGACCCCTCCCCCATCGCTCACCGCCCCAGGTCTCACATCTCCATCAACTACACCGGACTACCACCATCCCAGAATAACACTTGCATCTTGACCATTGTGGATCGTTTCTCTAAGTCAGCTCATTTCATCCCACTGTCCAAGCTTCTGTCTGCTAATAACATGACTGAGCTCCTGGTCAACCACGTCTTCCGACTTTACTGGCTACCAGTCGACATCCTCTCGGACAGGGGCCTCCAGTTCTCGACCCAGTTCTGGAAGGCATTATGCAATCTCATTGGCGCCACCCCCAGCCTTTCATCTGGATTTCACCCTCAAACTAATGGCCAAACTGAACGGATGAACTAGGAACAAGACCACCTCAAAGAACCTCTCCAAGGTTCGTTGGTCCATTCACTATCAACCGCATTATCAACCCATGCTCTGTCCGACCATGCTCTATCCCTCTCCATGTGCTGAATCAACCCCACTTTCCACGTCTCCCAGATTTCACTGTCCGCAGACTCCTAAAGACCCGCTACTGCGGGCGTGGCCTCCAGTACTTAGTAGACTAGGTGGGTTACAGCCCTGAAGAGAGAAGCTGGGTATCTGCCAAATTCATTCTAGATTGTTCTCTGATTCACAAACTTTACCCCAAAGCACCAGCTAGAATGCCTGGGGGTGTTCGCAGGGGGAGGATACTGTCACAACATGTCAACGCACAGCCTTGTCATGATCACCTGAGCACTCCCTTTCCATGCTCCCACTCACTCCTTTCATCTCACTCTCCGCTCACCACACACCTGTAAACTACCACTGATTATATTATTTATTGTGTGCCTTACCAGCCCCAATATACCAGCGTTATCTCTCATCTCAGCCTGCCAAGGTATTTACTTTGCTTCGTTTTTCTGACTACGACTTCGTCTTTTGTTTATTGGATTTTAGCCATTGGATATTTCCCGTTACTGACTGCTTACCTGTCTGAATTATCCTCGCTCCTCACCAAGCTTACACTGTTTGCCCCTACCGACTCAAGCTGCTCCAGTCCATCACAGCGTTCATTACGGCGCTCTCTCTCCCTTTCCAGCTTTGGACGCTCCAGGTCTCACACGCCAGCATACATCTCAGGTTACGTGCCTCTCCGCACTTGTGCTGGCACTCCGTGCTTCCGCATTACAGCAAGGCTTTTCGTGCTCACACCACAGCACAGAACTCACGCCAAGTCTCTAAACCACCACCATGCTGACTCAGTCATTCACAAGCATGATAGATCCCCCCCCCGCCCCATGCTTAATAGTTGGCAATGTGTTCTTTTCATGAAATTCTGCTCCTTTTTTCTCCAAACGTGCCTTTGCTGATTGTGGCCAAAGACTTTTATTTTAACTTCATCAGTCCACAGCTCTTGTTTCCAAAACGCATCAGGCTTCTGTTGATGTTCTGTTGCATACTTCTCATGTTGGATTTTATGATGGGGATGCAGGTAAGGTTTTCTTCTGCTGACTCTTCCATGAAGGTCTAGTAGAACGGTGCACCATCAGTCTGCTAACGTCCTGCAGGTTTTTTGCAGCCAAATGGGGGTTTTGATTTGACTTTCTGACCAGCATACGAGCAGTTCTCTCCGAGAGATTTCTTGGTCTTGCAGATCTCATCTTGACCTCCTTGCACTTGACCTGTGGAATTTGCAAGCTGACAGCACTTTGCTATCTTCTTGTAGCCTTCTCCTGCATTGTGAGCATCAATAACTTTCATTTCCAGAGGCTTACACAGCTGCTTAGAGGAACCTATGGTTGTTGAGTGTATGCACAAGGTTTGAAGAGTCAAAGTATTTGTAAAGCTTTGAAATTTGCATTTACTAATGATAGCTGCCATGCATCATCAAATCTAATGAGCTGATTAAGGTTTAAACTCTTGTAAAAAGAATCTGAGACTCTGAACACTTAGGGTGCCCAAACTTTTGAACAGTGACATAATAATGTTTTTATTTTTATTCAATGTATGACATAAGAAGTAACTATGCATCTGTAGCAGGATGAGCTGTGGTTTCATCATGGTGGATTATCTTTATTAGAGCGATGCCTTATTCACAGCAGGTTGCACTGTTTGATGTATACTGCCATAATCTTGGTCGAAGGACTTCTGGGCCACCTGGTTAGTGTCTGAGATCATTCCAGCATTAGCCAAACAGCTCGCCTGTGGGCTGCTATAAAGGTGGCGGAAGAGTGCTTTCTCTCACGTAGAGTGCCCGCCCCTTTTTGTTGTGTACCTGACTTCCGGTTTGCCACAGGTACGAACGCTCCTCGCAGTCGCTTAGCTTTCCTCATGGACTGTGGTACTCATTCAAATGGTTTCTAGGTTTCCTCTGGACTCGTTAATGGTGAGGTCTCCTACTAATCCTCCTTTGTAGAGTGCACGCGCGCTGTTTAGTGCGCCTGACTTTCGCTTTCATATCGGGTATGGATGCTAGTTGCTATCTCTTGTCTATGCTAATGGGCTGAGTCAATCGTTTAAATTGGTTTGAAGAGTCATTTTGGATTCCTCCACAGTGATTCCCCTTACTGCTGACTCTCCTTCGAGTGGAGTGCACATCGCTTCGTCGCACGTCTGACTTCCGCTTCCGTCTCAGAGCGCGTGCCTTTTCGCTGCACGCTCAACTTCCGGTTTCGTTTCCGGTATGAACGCTATACACTAATTTCTGTGATCATTGCTTCGGGTACTTATTGTTGCCTGTCATAGTTTTCACTTAGAGTTTTGGGTTTCCGTTTGAACAACATTGGCCTACTGGTGTCGGTAAGTGGCTCGTTTCCTGTACCTCCTGGTGGTAACCGGGATCGCTAGTGGTTGTTCATCCAACGTTTTGGGAACAGGTATGTACTTTTTATTTAGTACATTCAGAATTCTTTGTGGTATGTACCTGTTGATTGTTCCATTCTGATTATAGAAACTCTGGGTGCTGCGGCTGTGTGCATGAACGCTGCTGCTTTTTCTTGCTTTGGCTTTGCTTTACCTTACTTTTTGTTTCACCTAAGCTTTGCTTTGCCTGAACACTGTTTTTGGCTTTGCTTATGCGTTTTTGTTTTTGCTTCGCATTAACTTGCTTTGCTATTGTTTTGTTCGCATTGCTTTGCTATATTGACATTGCTTTGCATTAACTTGGCTTGTATCTGCTTTGCATGAAAAATTGCTTTGCATAATTACTGCTATTTTTGTTTATTTTTGCTCTACGGTTGGTGGGTAATTATATGCATTATGCCTCACTGCTGTGTCGGCGGGTTGCTTTGCCATATTGCTGCGGTGCATGCACTCTATCTGAGAATTTGCTTTTACATTGTAAGTTGTTTCTCTTTCCTTCTATATTGCTGGTTGTTTTATTTTAATTACATTCCCAATCTTGTAGAGCTGTGAGCTACAGGTGGTAGCAGTGCGACGTATTGGGGTTGTTTTCTCTTTCCCGTGTGCGTGTTGGTCACCCGCTTGTGCCGATTGTCACAGTGAATTGTGTGGGGGTGTGATTCACATGTGTTTGGGGTGACTCTTCCTGGGATGTTCATCCCCTTCTCTGTGTCTGCTTAGCCACTTGTAAGCTCCAGCTCCAATTTGATGATTGTATATTTTAATGTGCATCATTCTTAGTGAAGTATATCCTTGATGTTGCAACTATTTTAATATTGTTATAAATAAATTTTGAATTGCTATATTGTGTATGATTTTGTCTGAGTGAATAAACGTTTGTGTATGAAATCCATGCCTCTTGCCTGTTCAGTGAACGAACCTGGGTACCTTAGTTAATTTAATAACTAGGGTTGTTGATTTCCTTGGGTGTAATTCCCAAGGTGGCGTAATTGGCTACAGTTAAATCAGGGGATCGGTGGCGTTTAAGCCGGCCCCGTTCACCTCGCCGCACGTCAATGTTTGCTTGAGAGACTGTTAACATCTTTTCAATTAAAAAAAATCACAAATCCGTTATTTATGAAGGGGTTCCCAAACTTTGGCGTAAGACACCTATTAATTCCATGGTTTCTCCTGATTTTTATTACTTTCTACATTTGTAAAACATGGAGAGCCGCACCACGAGATGTTTTTAATAAGGGCCCTGACACAGGCCTTTAGGGATGGTTAATGAAATGGGAGGCTGTGAGTGCCTTTCCATTTGGAGATAGCATGGGGATTATTAATTAAGAAACTTGTATGAAATGAAAACTGAAAACACAAAATAAACAGAGCTTCTCCATCTGGGATATTTCACATATAAAAAAATCTAGTATTGCTGAAAACCTGTTACTCAAAAATGGGACCTTTACCTGCATTTTCAAAACAAACATGATCATTGAGATCAAACTACACTTCATTGAGTATTGTGCCTTAAAATACATGACCTTGCTCCAAGTTTCTGTTATAAGAGTACAGTATATACTGTATAATAGCACATTCCAAAGACTTTATTACAGTAGAGGTTTGTTTTTATATAGGCGCTGTGAATTTCACACTTTAGTCCACAAGCACTACTCAGGCCCTTGGACAGTAACTGTATAGTTTAAAGGTAATTAGAGTTCATATAACTGAAGCAATAAGAGTGGATCATTTTCAATCGTCTGGTCAAAAACCAGATCTAAGGAGAAAACAAGGTGCAAAGGATTCAACAGGTAAGGCATTTACGTTTACCAGTGGGTAAATATAAATCTCTATCTGAAATATAAAAGGTGAATCAAGTCAGAACAGTGATTGAGAAAATCCAGTCGAACAGAATACCATGGATAAGGGTGTTAAAGAAGCAATAAGATCTGATAGTATGCATTAGTATGAATAAAATGACCAGGATCTTTGATAGTTTTCATTGTAGTTGGAAAACGGACAGATCAGTTTTAGCGTCCAGCATTGTTGCCGAGATTGAGGGGATGGGAGGTCAGCCTTTCAATGGTCAGACTGTACGTCGCACACTGCATCAAATTGCTCTGCATGGTTGTCATTCCTAGAAGGAAGCCTCTTCTAAAGATGATGCACAAGAAAGCTCGCAAACAATTTGCAGCAGACATGCAAACTAAGGACCAGGATTACTGGAACCATGTCCTGTGGTCTGATGAGACCAAGATAATTCTATTTGGTTCAGATGGTGTCAAGCGTGTGTGGTGGCAACTAGGTGAGGAGTACAAAAACAAGTGTCTTGCCTACCGTCAAACATTGTGGTGTCATGATCTGGGGCTGCAGGAGTGCTGCTGGTATTGGGGAGCTACAGTTGATTGAGGGAAACATGAAGTCTAACATGTACTGTGACATATTGACGCAGAGCATGATCCCCTCCCTTCCGGAAACTGGGCTGCAGAGCAGCATTCCAGCATAATAATGACCCCAAACACACCTCCAAGATGACCACTGGCTTGCTAAAGAGGCTGAGGGTAAAGGTGATGGACTGGCCAAGCATGTCTCCAGCCCTAAACCCAATAGAACACCTCTGGGGCCCCCTGAAAAGGAAGGTGGAGGAGCACAAGGTGTCAAATGTCCACCACCTCCGTGATGTGATGGAGGAGTGGAAGAGGATTCCAGTGGCAACCTATGAAGCTCTGGTGAACTTCATGGCCAAGAGCATTCAAGCCATGCTGAAAAATTATGGTGGTCCCACAAAATATTGACATTTCACATTTTCACCTCGGGGTGTACTCACTTTTGTTGCCAGGGGTTCAGCTATTATTGGCTGTATTTTTAGTTATTTTGAGGGGACAATAAATTTACACTGCTATACAAACTTTACACTGATGACTTTTCATTGTGTCAGAGTCATTTATGCAGTGTTGTCCTATGAAAAGATATAACTAAATATTTGCAGAGATGTAAGGGGTGTACTCACTTTTGTGACATATTGTACATCTTAGATAAAATCCATCAAATGTTTTATCTGAACAAAGGCTTATATAAAATCAATCTTCACATTCAAGACTCAATGAAGACTGAACCTTTTGCATAATGTTAACGTAATCAAGATCACAAATATGTTTAAATTCAAATAGTTAACTGAAACTAGTGCAGAATTGTGAATACTGAACATTCAAGACATTACACTTCTCTTATTTTTGTTAAAAATTTTCATTATTTTACTAATTCCAGATCTTTAGACCACACTGAGTGTCAATGTTACATACATACACCCCAGAAACACATTCATAAAAGCACAGTGATTAATGCAGAGTCTGTTTGGAATATATGCAGAGTTATAATTAATTTAATGCTCTTTCTAAACCACGGATAAAACAGAGCATAAATAACTGGATTGATGGTGGAATTAAGGTAAAGCACAATAAAGACTTTAAGAAATGTTTCTGTCTGTAGCTCAATAAGATCACCTAATAAACTGTAAATAAAATATGGTAGTAAACACGCCAGAAACACGGACACTAAAATGCCGAGGACTTTAGCTGCTTTTCTCTCAGATTTCATTGAGAGTGGGGTGATTTTCTGTGTTTTAGGCCGTGTGTGATTATTAAGCTCTCTGATAGCAGTGGCATGTTTCTTAGCAATCACAAATACCAGAGTATACAATATGATTATGACAGAAAGTGGAAATATAAATGTTATTACAAGGTCAATTACAGACCAAACCTCATTCAGAAAAAGATGACACTCTCCAGGACACATTACAGAACTTGTAAAGATTCCATTGGAATAACTGACTATTGTGGTATATGCCAGACAAGCGCACCAGGTAGAAGAAACCACAATGCTCATAGTCCTGGTAGAGATTGTGGTTGCGTAGAGAAACGGCTTTGACAAAGCCAAATACCGATCCACAGCGATCAGCGCAATATGATATATAGACAGGGTTGTGAGAATATAGGAAATTATGAAACAACTGATGCATAAACAATTATCAAAAATCCAGCATGACTCAGTGGTCCAGATCAACACCGGTGGCATCACCAACCCCCCAATGAGGAAATCCGACACGGCCAGAGAGACTACGAGCACGTTAGTTGGTGTCTGAAGCTGCTTGAAGTGAAAAACAGAGATGATGACGAGCAGATTTCCACACACTGTTAGCAGAACCACAGCAGCTGAACACACGTACAGTAAGATATAAACTGCAGGAGATACAGATCTCTCTGGACAGGAGAAATGCTCACAGCGATCAGACTGATTAAACTCTGTCAGGTTCATCAATACATGCATTTTAAAATAAAAAGCCTCTACTACATCATGGGCAAAGGGATTATAGGTCAGGCAGCTCAGACATTTTATAGTTCAGAAAGTAAGCACATCCCCCAAGTTTGACCAACACCTTCATTAACATGACGTCATGCACTGGGAAAAACAAAATACCCCAGAAGGCATTAAGCGCACAAAATACATAGAGTTTGTACATGCAAGTTCTTTAAGAGAAAACATTAAACATTAAGAGAAAGTAAATCATTTAAAAAAATAAAATCCACAAATAGTTCTTGTGGATAAAAAGAAAATGCAATACATTTCAGTAATGTAATATTTATCAGGAATAGGTGATTTCAAATGGCATGAAAAAGTAAGAGGGTCAGAAAGAGTCAGTATTTAATACCCTGGTTTTGTTCTTATGATAATCATGATAAACAAACTAAATATAAAACGAAAATGTTTGAAAATGTTTGAAACGCTTCACTACTCATCCCATTAGCTTCTTTAGTTGCAGCCACCTTGTGGACAGAAGTGGCTCCAAAGAGTCCTAAAATCTCTTTTACTATCCCTTGGTCAAGGTTAAATACTTGATAAAAGCACTGACCAGAGTGCTGAAATTTCCAAATTATGTGTGTGTGTGTATTTCTGTCAGAGCTGTCGTAATGTCCTGACATAACCGTTAAAGTCTTTTAGCACATAATTCAACTGTGTTTTGTATTTTGTATAAATTCTTATTTAGTTCTGTTTATTTATTTACAACGATAATCTGTCTATCGTTCAAAAACACAAACACAAATTGAATGCATTTGAAGATCTCTATAGTAACATAAAAAGTGTAGCTACAAATATTAAGTCTGCTCAGTCAATCCCGCTAATTATCATTTACAGACACCCAGGGCCGTACTCTGAATTTCGCTGTGAATTTGCAGATTTCCTATCAAACCTCGTCATTTCTGTAGAAAAAGCGTTAATTGCTGGATATTTTAATATTCATTTTGAGAATCCAGAAGACATTTACATTTACATTTAGGCATTTGGCAAACGCTCATATCCAGAGTGACTTACAAAAAGTGCTTTAAAGTTTACATCACTGGATAGATACTTAAGTCCTGTAAGTACTGGAGAAATAGATACGTTTTGAGTTGTTGTTTAAAGATCGTCAAAGTCTCTGCTGTACGAACATCTAGAGGAAGTTCGTTCCACCACCTAGGTGCCAGAACAGAAAAGAATCTGGATAAATGCCGCCCTCGATCCCTGAGAGATGGTGGGATGAGGCGAGCAGTGCTGGAGGATTGGAGGGGACGTGGCGCAGTGCGTGGTGTGATTAGAGCAGAGAGGTAAGTGGGTGCTGGGCCATTTTTAGCTTTGTAGGCAAGCATCAGTGTTTTGAATTTGATACGGGCAGCTACAGGAAGCCAGTGCAGGAAGCGGAGGAGTGGGGTGGTGTGGGAGAACTTGGGAAGGTTGAAAACGAGACGTGCTGCTGCATTCTGGATCAGTTGCAGAGCACGAGTCGTGGACAGAGGCAGGCCAGCCAGGAGTAAGTTGCAGTAGTCCAGTCTTGAAATAACATGGGACTGAACAAGCACCTGAGTAGCCTGTGAAGAAAGAAATAGGCGGATTCTTCTGATATTGTAAAGAAGAAATCTACAAGAGCGAGTAAGGTTAGCAATGTGTGGGGAAAATGACAGATGATTGTCCACGGTTACCCCAAGATTGCGGGCAGTGGCTGAAGGAGTGATTTGATTGTTGTCCAGGGTTATCACACGATCTTGACCTGGGGATGAGACACCAGGGATGAACAACAGTTCGGTTTTACTCAGATTGAGTTTCAGCTGATGAGCTGTCATCCAGGATGAGATGTCTGCCAGACATGCTGAGATTCGGGTGGAAACTTGAGTGTCAGAGGGAGAAAAGGAGAGAATAAGTTGAGTGTCATCTGCATAACAATATGAAAATCCATGCGATGATATGACCTTACCAAGAGACCGGGCATAGAGGGAGAACAGAAGAGGACCAAGTACTAAGCCCTGCGGGACACCAGTAGAGAGTCTACATGGGGCAGATGTAGATCCCCTCCATGTCACTTCATACGACCTATCTTTTAGGTACGAAGCAAACCATTGCCACGCTGTTCCACAAATTCCAAGGCTTGTAAGAATAGATAATAGAATTTTGTGGTTCACTGTGTCAAATGCAGCTGACAGGTTCAGGAGGTTCAGGACAGATGACAGTTTAGCGGATCTAGCAGCATGGAGCTTCTCAGTGACTGACAAAAGGGCAGTCTCGGTGGAATGTGCCACTTTGAATCCAGATTGGTTGGGATCATTAAGGTTGTTCTGTGAGAGATAAAGAGACATTTGGTTATAAACAGTACTTTCAAGAATTTTGGAAATAAAAGAGAGAAGTGATACCAGACGATAGTTGTTAACTTCTGATGGTTCCGGGCAGGGTTTCTTGATGGGAATAACCCTTGCCTTCTTAAAAGCAGCAGGAACATGACCAGATGATATGGAATGGTTGATGATGGTTGTGGTGAAGGGAAGGAGGTCTCGTGAGATGGCCTGGAGCATTGTGGAAGGGATTGGGTCTAAAGAACAGGTGGTGGGGTTAGATGACGAGATGATCTGCTGAATCTCATCAGATGACAGGTTGGAGAATTCTGCTAAGGGAGGGAAGGGAAGGTCCTGAGGTTCTGCTGTAGGAGTTTGTTTGGGAGCGAAGGACTGGCAGATTGCTGCAATTTTCCCATCATAGAATGTGGCAAAATCGTCAGCAGTCAGAGAGGAAGGGGCAGGAGGAGTCGATAGGTTGAATAGTGAGGAGAAGATGTTATGGAGTTTGCCGGGATCATGTGCAGAGGCTTCCAGCTTTTCTCTGTAGAAGTCAGATCGGCATCAAGCTGCAATTTCTTCCATCTTCTCTCTGCAGTTCTTAATTCTCTTCTGTTGTTGTGCAGTACATCAGATAGCCAAGGAGCAGGACAAGACATCTTCCTTGGTTTAGATGACAGCGGGCAAAGGAGCTCTATGGATGAGGAGAGAGAAGAGAGGAAAGTTTCAGTCGCAGTCTCTAGTGGTAGAGAAGAGAAGGAGTCTGGGTCTGGGAGGGATGATAGTGTGCATGAAGACACAGAGGAAGGGGAGACAGAGTGAAGGTTTCTGCGGGTAAAAGAGAAATTTTGGTGGTTAGTTTTACACAGAATAGGAAGGGTTATGGTGAAGGATACCATGTAATGATCAGATTTATGATTTAGGGGAATAGTAATGAGATCTGTGACTGGGAAAGGGTGGCAAAAAACGAGGTCAAGAGAATTCCCTGCCTTGTGTGTAGGAGGGCAACTGTTTAGAGTTAAGGAGAAAGAGTTAAGGAGAGGAAGAAGCATGTCCATTTCATCCAGAAAGTTTCCTAGAGAGCCAGGTGGACGGTAGATAACTAAGATGTGGAGGTTAATTGGAGAGGTTACCTTAACTGGATGAAATTCAAATAATGAAAAACTGTGATGAGACAGGTCAATAGGCGAGAAGGACCATCTCTTAGACAACAGCAGACCCGTACCACCACCTCTGCCAGTTTCTCGTGGAGAGTGAGAGAATATATAGGCAGAGGATAGGGCAGCC
>JAAGKR010003772.1:25307-69830 GCA_011419295.1 Clarias macrocephalus
CAGATTTATGAAGGGGAATAGTAATGAGATCTGTGACTGGGAAAGGTCGGCAAAAAACAAGGTCAAGAGAATTCCCTGCCTTGTGTGTGGGAGGGCAACTGTTTAGAGTTAAGGAGAAAGAGTTAAGGAGAGGGAGAAGGAAAGAGGATTGGAGTTTGTCAGAGGGGAGGTTGAAGTCTCCTAGAACAGTGAGAGGAGTGTTAGCGGAAGGAAAAAGACTAAGAAGCATGTCCATTTCATCCAGAATGTTTCCTAGAGAGCCAGGTGGATGGTAGATAACTAAGATGTGGAGGTTAATTGGAGAGGTTACCTCCAATGAAAAACTGTGATGAAACAGGTCAATAGGCGAGTAGGACCATCTCTTAGACAACAGCAGACCCGTACCACCACCTCTGCCAGTTTCTCGTGGAGAGTGAGAGAATATATAGGCAGAGGATAGGGCAGCCGGTGTTGCTGAGTTCTGAGGAGATATCCAGGTCTCTGTTAGTGCCAAAAAGTCAAAAGAGTAATGGGTAGCTAGGGCTGAGATAAAATCTGCTTTCTTTACAGCAGATTGGCAGTTCCAGAGCCCACCTACCACCAGTGCAGGACAATGAGACAGTACTGGAGGGTAGATGAGGTTTCTGGGAGATCTGCCTCTGCTCTGTGAGTAAAAGCATCTTGGTCTGTGAGAACTGACAGATAGGTTGAACACACATCCTTAACTCCTAGACAGAATGAGGTATTTGTCTAAAAAAATTTTAATTCCTTGCTAAGTAAGAATTTCTCTCTTTCTATGTTCTCCCTTTCAATTCTATGTACACTTGCTATCTAGATTCATGACCAACTTTGTTGCAGGGTATGCTTATTTACCATTTGAATGCCTCAACAGAAATCGAGACTTTCCAGTCTTCAACTGTCCAATTTTGGTGAGCTTGTGTAAATTGTAGCCTCTTTTTCCTATTTGTAGTGGAGATGAGTGGTACCCGGTGGGGTCTTCTGCTGTTGTAGCCTATCCGCCTCAAGGTTGTGCGTGTTGTGGCTTCACAAATGCTTTGCTGCATACCTCGGATGTAACGAGTGGTTATTTCAGTCAAAGTTGCATTTCTATCAGCATGAATCAGTCGCCCATCCTCCTCTGACCTCTAGCATCAACAAGGCATTTTCGCCCACAGGACTGCCGCATACTGCCGCATACATAATGTTTTTCCCTTTTCACACCATTCTTTGTAAATCCTAGAAATGGTTGTGCGTGAAAATTCCAGTAACTGAGCAGATTGTGAAATACTCAGACCGGCCCATCTGGCACCAACAACCATGCCACGCTCAAAATTGCTTAAATCACCTTTCTTTCCCATTCTGACATTCAGTTTGGAGTTCAGGAGATTGTCTTGACCAGGACCACACCCCTAAATGCATTGAAGCAACTGCCATGTGAATGGTTGATTAGATATTTGCATTAATGAGAAATTAAACAGGTGTTCTTAATAATCCTTTAGGTGAGTGTATATAAGTAAATTTAACTAAGAAAGAATAAAATATCTGTATAATACAAAATACAAAATATACACTATAACAAAGATATAAGAAAAATATATAAAAAAAAAGAAAAACCTAGCTGTACAATAAAAAATATAGAAATATAGAAATATAGAATTGTTAAAATATAAAATTGTGAAAATATAGAATTATGGAAATTTATGTGGGAATGGAGTGAACATAAATTGAACGGAATGTCCAGGGGTGTACAAACATTAAAAATTAAGACATGAAGGTCAGCTGTTCTTGAACAGTTCTTACAAGAACAGTATTTGTGTGACGGCGGGCTCAATGCCAGCACTCTACAAGGCACTATCACTTCTCGCTCGAAAGAGAGACCGCGCAGCTTCAGCACCACGGACAACTACGCAGGTGTGGGGCACCGAAAGCCACAGCGGCTGGTCACTCATGATCATCCACCTTCCCGCAGTCGACACCTGTCTATAAAAGGCTCGCGGCCAGAGCCCTCGGTGAGTAGGATCCAACTGATGTCAATAGAAACGCCTGTTTCCTCTCCCCCCTCAGACCCTGAAGGAAAACCCACTCACCGGAGATTTCCGCAGAAGGACCAAACCCGCACTGCGACAGCCTCCCCAGCTTTCCTGAGACGCAGCGCGCCACGTCCAAAGGGACCCGACACTTCACCCTCCTGTGGAGGCTGCATCTTCTGAACCTCCCCGCTCTCCTCACCCCCGAGAACTCCCAGCCTCTAGCACCATGTGTGTGAACGTGAGTGTGTGTGTGTGTGACCATGTGATTGCGCCTAGTGAGACTGAAAGTAAAACAAATAAACATAAAGAAGAGCACTGCATACCACCTAACAGTGTCTGCTGTAGTCTTTGTTTTCCTGTGTTACCTGGTCTCGTGACAGTTTGTAAAACCCATCAAGCTCCATGATGAAACTGTCACTCATGAAGACCTTCCCAGGAAAGCAAAACCAAAACTTTGCAGACGTCCACGCGAGAGAGGATCCTTCTCCCTTATTGCCTTGTGTAATGCGGCTACATGAAAGGGTCATTTTATATAGCGAGATAAAGATTAGGAGTTGATAAAGCTCACCTGCACACAGAAATGCACCCGATATGGTTTAAAGTGTCCCATGACGTAGCGTTTAAGCTCTGGCGATAATACGTGGCCAATATGGGAGAATACCCAATGACGTGGGAACCGGCAAAGGCTTCGGGAGAAGAGATGTGGATATACAGCGCTGTTTCAGAGAGAGAGAGTTTGTTTGCCGAAGCCACTGGATTACTTTTCCCAAGTGGATTAATCTTTCGTGGACTTATTCAAAACCCCTCTTGTTCCATTTTCCCGGAGTGAACATCTTTTACTGGTGAGACCGAGCCATCTCTCCCAGCCTACAAAACACACACAAACAATAAATACACGGACTTAGGATATTTATACATACACGCACACACTTTGTTCATATTTGTATATATTTAGTATATATAGTTTTTTTGGTGCACCTGGTTTGTTTGTTTGTTGGTTTCTTCACTTAATACACTTTGGTTTGTTTTTGACTTGTTGTTGTGTCTTGTCTTGCTTGTTCTACAAAGCTCATACAGCACCGGAAGTAAGTATTATTAACCCATATTTAGATTCGTGACTCTGTAGCATCGTAACTAGGTTTGTTTTAAGAGCCGAGTATTACAATTGCCTCGTGGCAACAACCCGACTTGATGTGGAGCGCCTTGTCCAGCAAACCCTTGAACAAGAACCAGGCCTAAGTGTCGTTCTTCCCAACAAACTCTTTGTTCCCGCCCTCAGGTCTTGGACTGGGCCCACAATTCCAAATTGGCATTCCACTCTGGAGTGGCATGCACCCTTTCCCTCCTACACCAACGCTTTTGGTGGCCCAACATCAAGGAGGATGTCAAAAACTTTGTGGCTTCCTGTGATATCTGTTCCAGGAACAAGAATACAAACCGATTTTCGGAGGGTCTACTTGGACCCCTCCCCCACCTCTCACCGCCCCTGGTCTCACATCTCCATCGGCTTTGTCACTGGACTACCACCATCACAGAATAACACTTGCATCTTGACCATTGTGGATCGTTTCTCTAAGTCAGCTCATTTCATTCCACAACCCAAGTTTCTGTCTGCCAAGGAAATGGCTGTACTCCTGGTCAACCACGCTTTCCGACTTCACAGGCTCCTCCGTCGACATAGTTTCCTTCTTCCTTATTGCCTCGCGTAGTGTGGCTACATGAAAGGGTCATTTTATACAGCGGGATAATGATTCGAAGTTGATAAACGTTAGGACATTCATACATACACGCATACACTTTGCTCATATTTGTATATATTTTGTATATATAGTTTTTTTTGGTGCACCTGGTTTGTTTGTTTGTTGGTTTCTTCACTTAATACACTTTGGTTTGTTCTTGACTTGTTGTTATATCTCATCTTGGTTGTTTTACAAAGCTCATACAGCACCGGAAGTAAGTATTATTAACCCATATTTAGAGTCGCGACCCCATAGCATTGTAACTAGGTTTGTTTTAAGAGCCGAGTGTTACAATTGCCTCGTGGCAACAACCCGACTTGATGTGGAGCGCCTTGTCCAGCAAACACTCGAACAAGAACCAGGCCTAAGTGTCATTCTCCCCAACAAACTCTTTGTTCGCGCCTCTGTGCGCCCTCAGGTCTTGGACTGGGCCCACAATTCCAGATTGGCATTCCACCCTGTAGTGGCATGCACCCTTTCCCTCCTACACCAACGCTTCTGGTGGCCCAACAACAAGGAAGATGTCAAAAACTTTGTGGCTTCCTGCGATATCTGTTCCACAAACAAGAATACAAACCAACTTTTGGAGGGTTTACTTGGGCACACTTTAAAAGTTTTCCCAATTTTTCGGACTGACTGACTTTCATTTCTTAAAGTAATGATGGCCACTCATTTTTCTTTACTTAGCTGCTTTTTTCTTGCCATAATACAAATTCAAACTCTTTGAATGAGAAGGTGTGTCCAAACTTTTGGTCTGTACTGTACATGTTGATAATGAATCTAGTGCATGCACTTGGATTTTTTGTCTTTTCTTGACAGTTTTGAAATACACCAACACACTAATTTTCCAACTCACCTGAAAGGTCACTCATTGGACCTTGTTTGCTTTTCTGGTATTACTTCTGTTGCTCTCACCTCATCCAACTTAATACTTTCCGATTCTGGTTTTCTTTAAAGCCTGCTTAATTCTAGCAAAGCCCAATAACCATCGTACCATCACATTTCGGAATACTAAGAACATTGATATAATGACATTTACATCTGACCTTACTACTCTCCTTACGAAAGACTACTTGTAACTCCGGATGGAATGATATCTTATTACAATGAAGCTCTGCAGTCATCATTCAATATATGTGTGCCTATGAAATTCAGATCTGTTTCATTTGTTAAATTCTGCCACCTGGTTTGCATCTGATCTCCGTAGGCTAAAAGCTCAAGGTCGCCGTCTAGAACGTTTGTGTAATAAAACTGGACTTGTCGTTCACAAAGAAATGTATTCTGACCATATGAAAAAAATACAAAACCACTATGAATACAGCTAAATCCGAGTACTATTCAAATCTGATATAATGAAGGTAATACAAGAACTCTCTTTACTGTTGTTAAAAACATTTCAAGGCCTTCAGATTCTCTACCTTTACATACAGTTGAATTATGCAACACTCTTCTCACTTATTTTTCTGAAAAAAAAAAAAAACAGAGCATACATACATCTCTGCTTGTCTCTGACCCTCCTCTAGCTCCTTTTTCCTTCACTCTTTCACACATACTCAACTTTCCTCTCTCTACTTTTAAACTAAGTAAACTAAACTTTAAAATTAAATCACTTCTGTTATTCGGAAATGGAAAATCAACTACTTGTCAGTTAGATCCCCTTCCAACTCAATTAGTCAAAGTTTGTATTTCGGTTCTCTTACCATTCATCACTGAGATCATCCCCAATCTTTTTAAAACTGCACTAATAACTCCTATACTCAAGAAATCAGGTGCTGATCCAAACAACTTTGTCGTCCAATTTCAAATCTGCCATTTTTATCAAAAATTCTAGAGAAGGTTGTTTCAGCACAGGTACATAACCACCTGTCAATTAATAACTTATATGAACAATTTCATTGTTCACAATTTCACTGAACATTTAAATTTAACACCATCTCCCATAATATTCTGTTAGACAGACTGAGGTCCATTGGAATTGTAGATACTTCTTTGGCTTGGTTTTCTTCATATCTCTTGCACCGCACTCAATTTGTTCAGCTAGGCCAGATCAAATCTATATCTTCACCCATCACTGCAGGAGTTCCTTAGGGGTAAGTTTTGGGGCCTTTACTGTTTATCATCTACTTATTGCCCCTGGGGTATATTTTTCAGAAATACGACATCCAATTCCATTTTTATGCTGATGACACCCAGCTCTATATTTCCTCCAAACCTACTTCTGATCTTCCTCCATCTTCTCTTTCAAATTGTTTCGCTGAAATTAAATATTGGTTCTCAAATAATCTTCTTAAACTTAACAGTAATAAAACCGAAATACTAAACATACTCTATTGAAGACCAGTAGCTTTTCGTTAGGTATTGATGATTCCACAATCTTTCCTTCAACACAAGTTAAAAGCTTGGATGTTATCCTTGACAGCACCCTATCCCTTGAAGCACACATTAACAATATCACCAGGGCAGCGTACTATCATATCCGAAACATTAACCGTCTCCGCCCGGCCCTCTCACTGAGGAGCGCTGCTATTTTGGTACACACTCTCATCACCACACGCATAGACTATTGCAATGCTTTTTTTGGTCTTCCCCTCAAACTCCTACACAAACTACAGTTAGTACAGAACTCAGCTGCTAGAATACTAACTAGAGCTCCTACAATGGACCACATAACTCCTGCTCTTCAACAGCTACACTGGCTTCCCATCCTACAGGGTATACATTATAAAATTCTGCTTCTTGTTTATAAGGCATTACATTACCTGGCTCTGTCATATTTAACAGATATTCTCTTAACGTATACTTCTTCTAGAAATCTGAGATCATTATCGTCACTAAACCTGGTCCTCTATCACTGTATTGTATGCATATTGTTCTTTATTTGTCCATGTTTGTATGTTGTTTTTATGGTATGTAACGTGTCCTTGAGTGTCATGAAAGGCGCCTACAAATAAAATCTATTATTATTATTATTATTATTATTATTATTATTATTATTATTTCCCCCTTAAACTAATGGCCAAACTGAACGGATGAACCAGGAACTTGAAAAGTCCCTAAGGTGCATGGCTTTTTGGGACCCATCCTCTTGGCGCTGCTTCCTTCCCTGTGTCGAGTATGCCCACAACTCACTCCCAACTTCTTCCACAGGCATGTCTCCCTTTCACTGCTGACTGGGTTATAAACCACAACTCTTTTCTGCCCAGGAAGAGGAGGTGGCTGTTCCATTAGCCCTAACCTTTGTCCATCGTTGCAAAAGGACATGGCAGCGAGCCCGCAATCAGCTTTTGTGCACTTTAAGTAACTCCCAGCTTCATGCTACCCGTCACCGGTCATCAGCTCCCACGTATCGCACCGGCCTAAGGGTCATGCTATCCACATGCGACCTTCCCCTCAAGACCACCTCAAAAAATCTCTCTCCAAGGTTTGTCGGTCCCTTCACTATCAACTGCATTATCAACCCATGCTCTATCCCACTCCATGCATTGAATCAACCCCACTTTCCATGTCTCCCAGATTTTCCGCCTGGTCCCTTGCCCACTTTCTAGACCCCTGCGCCTATAGGAGTAATTTTTATTTGATTTCATGTAATTCTACTTACGTTTAAGGAATAAACGGTAAACCATCTTGAAATAATCTGGGATGTGCATGCGAAGCTAAGCTATAGGCCTCTTGGAATGTGCGTGCACTGGAAATCTGAGCTATACATTGGGGCACCTCCATTGTGTGCTGAAGAGGGCCCCTTAATAGGACACAGACATTGATGAACGTATAGCATAAATAGTGACAACCTCGGACGAGAGCTTCAGTTACTCTATGGGCTAGCTCCAGCCGTTATTACTTGATGAATAAAGGTCATTATCTTCTGAAACCAAAGCCTGAGTCTTCAATTAATTTCTACGACCAGCCTCCCCCACCCCCGACTCATAGATGAGTTCGCAGATTCCTCAAGACCCCCCCACCGCAGGCATTGCGTCCAGTACTTAGTAGACTAGGAGGGTTCCAGCCCTGAAAAGAGAAGCTGCGTATCCGCCAAATTCATCCTAGAATGTTCTCTGATCACCGATTTTCACACGCTAGAATGTCTGGGGGCACTCTGTGCTTCCGCATTACAGCAAGGCTTCTCCTGTTCACACCACAGCGCAGAATTCATAAGCATTCATAAACACTACTTCTATCCGTAATTGACTCTCAACATCTGTGCTTGGATCGACCACGCCCCCTACCGAGCCTGACAGTTGTAGAAGCCTCTTTTCAGCTTCAGCTTTTTTACAGATGGTGTGATGTTTGCTTCCAGAATTTGCTGGTATTTGGTGGAATCCATTCTTCACCCGTGCAATGTTTCCTGTGCCACTGGCTGCAACACAACCCAAAAGCATGATAGATCCAGTCCCATGCTTAATAGTTGGTAAATGCTGCTTGTTTTTTTCTCCAAACGTGCCTTTGCTGATTGTGGCCAAAGTTTCATTTTAACTTCATCAGTCCACAGCTCTTGTTTCCAAAATGCATCAGGTTTCTGTAGATGTTCTTTTGCATACTTCTAATGTTGGATTTTATGATGGGGATGCAGGTAAGGTTTTCTTCTGCTGACTCTTCCATAAAGGTTTTGTGGATGGTGCACCACCACTCCTGAGTCTGCTAAATCTCCCTGCAGGTTTTTTGAAACCAAATGGCGGTTTTGATTCGACTTTCCGACCAGAATACAAGCAGTTCTCTCCGAGAGTTTTATTGGTCTTCCAGATCTCATCTTTACCTCCACCGTTCCCCTGAACTGCCATCTCTAACATTTCTCACTGCAAGCTGACAACACTTTGCTATCTTCTTGTAGCCTTCTCCTGCATTGTGGGCATCAGTAACTTTAATTTTCAGAGGTTTACACAGCTGCTTAGAGGAACCCATGGTTGTTAAGGGTCTGCAAGCATATGCACAAAGTATTTGTAAAGCTTTGAAATTTGCATTTACTAATGACAGCTGTTGCCATGCATCAAATCTAATGAGGTGATTAAGGTCTAAACTCTTGTAAAAAGAATTTGAGACTCTGGAACACTTAGGGTGCCCAAACTTCTGCAAAGTGCCATAATAATGTTTTTATTTTTGTTCAATTTATGTCATAAGATGTAACTATGCATCAATGTTTGCTGAAAATATTGTACATTTTTCCATTTCCAAGAGAGACTGTGTTACCAAAATTTATTAGTTATCAAGGGGTGCCCAAACTTTCGTTTAAGACTGTATACAAACTACTAGTCTCGCACCACAAGATGTTTTTAATAATAAGAGCCCTGACACAGGGCTTTAAAGGGGGTCAACAAAATAGGAGGCTGTAAGAGTGCCTTTCTGTTTGGAGCTAGCGATTATTAATTAAGGAACGTAAGTGAAACGAAAGAAAACTGAAAACACAAATAAACAGAGCTGCTCCATCTATGTGAGAATTGGCAGGGCTCTGGAAAATAAAATAAAAACTATATCCTCTCGGGGCTTATGCCCTTACCGAGGATTTATGAGAGAGGTTTGTGTCTTTGTGCACTTCAATTAAACTGAGCGTGCACGCTGACCTGATGTGTGCCGCTCTCTCTCTCTCTCTCTCTCCCACTTTCGCTTTTGCCGGCGTCTTGCAGAGGCTAGGGCTTTGCCTCTATCGCTTTACTTTCTGCAAGTTGTATTTTTCTTTTCGTTCTTTGTTTGTCTTGGCCCTGATACCTTACCAGTGCTACCTAAAAGATCACATGAAGTGCAGCTGTATCAGGACCCTTTATATAAATGCGCTACCAGATGCGGCTTGTTCAGGCTGATGGCGACGTTGCCTGGCAACCATGTGTATAAATGGCCACGCCTTTGCCTGTTCAGAACTCTGCATAGTAGTAGCCTGCGGATCTGCCCGTTCAATTACAGTATCTCTGTGAACAATTGTTGATCAGATGTGTCTTCTACTTATGTTTCTGTAAAGCATTCATAATGTTGGGTGCTGATTTCTGAGGCTGGTGACTCTAAATGAACTTTTCCTGTGCAGCAGAGCTAAGTTTTGGTCTTGCTTTCATGGGACGGTCTTCATGAGAGACAGTTTCGTCATGGAGCTTGACGAAAAATAGAATCTTGGAACTATAGTTAATATCTAATATCTTGTAAAAAGGTGAAGTTCATGAACGTCAGAATTTCCCCCTTTTGCTTTAATGAGATTCTGTACGAATGGTACCAGAGATTCCTTGCTTTAAATGCTTAAATTAATTCTTCGCATTCAAAACTCAAGGAAAACTGGACCTTGACCTTTGCATAAATTTAATGTAATCAAGATCACAAATGTGAAACTAGTGCACAATCGTGAAAGAAATATCATTATTTCACTAATTCCAGATCTTCAGACCACACTGAATGTCAATATTACATAAATACACCCCAAAACACATTCAAGAAAGAATATTTATTAATGCAGAGTCTGTTTGGAATATTTGCAGAGTTATAATTAATTTAATGCTTTTTCTAAACCACGGATAAAACAGAGCATAAATAACTGGATTAATGGTGGAATTAAGATAAACCACAATAAAGACTTTAAGAAATGTTTCTGTCTGTAGCTCAATAAGATCACCTAATAAACTGTAAATAAAATATGGAAGTAAACACGCCAGAAACACAGACACTAAAATGCCGAGGACTTTAGCTGCTTTTCTCTCAGATTTCATCGAGTGTGAGGTGATTTTCTGTGTTTTAGGCCGTGTGTGATTATTAAGCTCTCTGATAGCAGTGGCATGTTTCTTAGCAATCACAAAAACCAGAGTGTAAAATATGATTATGACAGAAAGTGGAAATATAAACGTTATTACAAGATCAACTACAGACCAAACCTCATTCAGAAAAAGATGACACTCTCCAGGACACATTACAGAGCTTGTGAGGCTTCCATTGAAATAAAACAGTGCTATATTATATACCAGAGAAACACACCAGTCAGAAGAAGCCACAATGCTCATAGTTCTGGTAGAGATTGTGTTTGTGTAGAGAAACGGGTTTGAGAGAGCCAAGTACCGATCCACAGCGATCAGCGCAATATGATATATAGACAGGCTTGTGAGAATATAAGCAGTTACAAAAAAACTAATGCAGAAACAATTATCAAAAATCCAGCATGACTCAGTGGTCCAGATTAACACCGGAGGCATCACCAACGCCCCAATGAGGAAATCAGACACCGCCAGAGAGAGCACCAGTATATTAGTCGGTGTGTGAAGCTGCTTGAAGTGAAAAACAGAGATGATGACGAGCAGATTTCCACACACTGTTAGCAGAACCACAGCAGCTGAACACAAGTACAGTAAGATATAAACAGCAGGAGATACAGATCTCTCTGGACAGGAGAAATGCACACAGCGATCAGACTGATTAAACTCTGTCAGGTTGATCAATACATGCATTTTAAAAAGTCTCTACTACATCATGAGCAAATGAATTATAGTTCAGGCAGCTCAGATATTTTTATAGTTTAGAAAGTAAGCACATCCCCCAAGTTTGATTGACAGCTTAGTTAACATGATGTCATGCACTGGGAAAACAAACGACCACAGAAGGCATTAAGCACACAAAATACATAGAGTTTGTATATGCAAGTTCTCTAATTTACAATTTCAAAAAACATTAAGAGAAAGTAAATAATTAAAAACAAATGAAATCCACAAAATCTACATGCACATGTTCTTAAAAATGTTACAGTGTGGATAAAGAGAAAATGTGACATTTTATTAATGTAATATTGCAACACATAATGATTTATTAGGAATAGCCTTAATTAATTGGTAGGTATACTTTAACTGTGTGTCCAGAAGCTTAGTTCAAGTTGTTTCAGTGTGCATAGGAAAAGAAATGGAGGAGTTTGTAAGCAATGGTCTGAAGGTGAAAAAAGTATCAGATAGGTTGAAGTTGGAAATTGATGGTGTGATGTGCAATGTTGTTAGTGTTTATGACCCACAGATAGGATGTGATGTTGGGAAAGGAAACAGAGGTGATGAGAATGTACCGGGCAGGTTCTTCTAACGTAGAAGGACAGATGGTGGTGGACAATGGATGGAAATGGCAGTAGTAAATACTTTCTTCCAGAAGAGGCAGGAACATAGGGTGACATAAGAGTGGGGGCAGAAGCACTCAAGGGGCCTACATCTTGTGTCGATGGTGTAATCTGAAGGAGATCAGTGACTGCAAAGTATTGGTAGGGGAGAGTGTAGCCAGACAACACAAGATGCTGGTGTGTAAAATGACCCTGGTGGTGAGGAAGGTGAAGAGGACAAAGGCAGAGCAGAGAACAAAGTGGTGGAAGTTGAAAAAGCAAGAATGTTGTGCAGTTTTCAGGGAGGAGACAGGCTCTGGGCTGTCAGGAGGTGCTTCCACTTGACTGGACAACTACAGCTAAAGTGATCAGGGAGATGGGTAGGAGGGTACTTTGTGTATCATCAGGAAAGGGAACAGTGGACTTGGTGGTGGAACAGGGAATTCCAGAAGTGTATACAGGGAAAGAGGCTAGCTAAGAAGAAGTGTGACACAGAGGACTGAATAGAGTAGACAGGAGTACAGGGAGATGCAGCTAAGGTGAAGGTAGAGGTGGCAAAGGCCAAACACATATGCATATAAGCATATGAGGACCTGTATGCTAGGTTGGACAGTAAGGAGGGAGAGGTGAATCTGAACAGGTTGACGAGGCAAAGAGATGGAGATGGAAATGATGTGCAGCATGTTAGAGTGATTAAAGATAGGCATGAAAATGTACTGACACGTGCCAGGAGGGTAATGGGAAAATGGGATTACTTTGAAGAGTGGATGAATGAGGAAAATGAAGGAGAATGAAGAGTAGAAGATGTAACTTTTATGGAGCAGGAGGTAGTAAAAATCAGTAAGAGTGAGGTGAAAAGGGCATTAAAGAGGATGAAGAGTGGAAAGGCAATTGGTCCTGATGACTTACCTGTGAAGGTATATGTATATGGTCAGGAAAGGTTGCAATAGACTTTCTGACTAGTCTGTTTAACAAGATTTTGGAGTAAGAGCATTCCAGGGAAATGGAAGAAAATTGTATTAGTGCTGGTCTTTAAGAGCAAGGGGGGTGTGCAGAGCTGTGCTAACTACAGAGGAATAAAGCTAATGAGCCATACAATTAAGCTTTGGGAAAGGTTAAGGGCAGAGGTGAGCATTTGTGAGCAGCAATATGATTTCATGCCTGGAAAGAGTACAACAGATGCCGTATCTATTTTAACGATGCTAATGGAGAAGGACAGAGAAGGTAACAGGGAGTTGCATTTTGTCTTTGTTGATTTAGAGAAAGCATATGACAGGGTGCAGAGAGAGGAGCTGACGTATGAGAAAGTCTTGAGTGGCAGAGAAGTATGTTAGGGTGGTGTAGGTGTGACAGAAGAATTCAAGGTGGAGGTGGGTCTGCATTAAGAATTGGCTCTGAGCCCCTTCTTGTTTGCTATGGTGTTGGGCAGGATGACAGATGAGGTTAGACGAGAGTCTCTATGGACAATGATGTTTGCAGATGACATTGTGCTTTGTAACAAGAGCAGGGAACAGGTGGAGGAAAATCTAGAAAGGTGGATGTACACTCTGGAAAGCAGAGGAATGAAAGTTAGCTGTAGCAAAACAAAATACATATATGTAAATGAGAGGAATCTTAGTGGAATTGTAAGGCTACATGGAGAAGAGGTAAAGAAAGTGCAGGGCTTTAAGTACTTAGAGTCAATGATCCAGAGCAACAAAGAGTGTGGAAAGGAAGTGAAGAGGCGGGTACAGGCCGGTTGGAATGGTTAGAGAAAAGTGTCAGGTGTGTTATGTGACAAAAGAGTATCAGCAAGAATGAAAGCTAAGATGTACAAGACAGTGGTGAAACCAGCAATGCTCTACAGCTTAGAGACAGTGACACTGAAGAAAAGACAGGAGGCAGAGCTGGAGGTAGTGGAGATGAAGATGTTGAGGTCCGTTTTGGGAGTGACAAGGATGGATAGGCTCAAGAATGAGTCCATCAGAGAAACAACCCATGTTAGATTTTTTGGACATGTGGTTTGGAGCGATTGTGAGCATATTTGTAGAAAGATCCTGAGGTTGGAACTGCCAGGCAGGAGGTCTAAAGGAAGAAAATAGAGGAGATTTATGGATGTAATGAGAGTGGGCATGAAGTTAGTTTGGGTGAGAGAAGGGGATGCAAAGGAGTTAGATGATTTGCTTTGGCGACCCCTGAAAGGGAATAGCCAAAAGAAGAAGAAGGAAGAATAGGTGATCTCAAACGAGTCAGTATTTAATACCCTGGTTTTGTTATTATGATAATCATGATAAACAAGCTTCATATATAATTATGCCTTGACAAAAATATTTGAAATACTTCACTACTCATCCCATTAGCTTCTTTAGTCTAAAGAAGGTTGGTTAAGAACCCTAAATATATCATGGGCAGTTTCTCTCCTGACCTGTATAGGTTAACTGATGGGCCACAGAGAAGCAACAAGGGAGAGAGTCCTTGAGAGTCCTCTTCATAAACTTATCTACAGCGTGCCTGAGAAGGGGGCGAGGTGCCCTAATTTACCTCTGGAGACCAATTCAGCAAAGCCATGTTTCTACGACGCAGCCCATAAAATAGCCCCAGCACTTTCACCTGGTGAGCAGAGATTATCTTTGCATTTATTCATGCATATCTTCTGTCAGACCTGGTAAGCCCAAACGTGTAGTGCGGGTGAATTGGGAACATCTAGGGGAGGCCCCTGTCCAAGAGGCCTTCAACTCCCACCTCCAGCAGAGCTTTTCCAGCATCCCTGTAGGAGCTGGGGATATTGAATCGGAGTAGTCAATGTTCAAAGCTTCTATTGCTGAAGCTGCAGATGTAAGTTGTGGTCTTAAGGTTCTGGGTGCCTCAAGGGGCGGTAACCCTTGAACAATGTGGTGGACATCTGTGGTTAGGGAAGCTGTCCGAGATAACATATCCTTCAGGGATATGTTATCCCGGGGGACTCTAGAAACAGTTTCAAGGTACCGGAGAGCTCGAAGGACAGCAGCTGCAGCGGTAGCAGAGGCAAAGCAGCGGGTATGGGATGGGCTTGGAGAATCCATGGAGAAGGACTTTCGGGTGGCACCAAGGTGCTTCTGGAAGACCATCTGGCACCTCAGGAGGGGGAAATGGGAAACCACCCAAGCTGTGTACAGCAAGAATGGGACACTGCTGACCTTGACTGAGTAGGTAATCGGGCGGTGAAAAGAGCACTTTGAGGAACTCCTGAATCCGACTACTCCACCCTCTGTTGCAGAGACGGAGCTGGAGGATGACGGGGGGTCGGCTTTGATTTCCCTGGGCGAGGTCACTGAGGTAGTCAAACAACTTCACGGTGGCAAAGCCCTGGAAATTGACGAGATCCATGCGGAAATGCTGAAGGCTCTGGGTGTTGAGGGGCTGTCTTGGTTGACACACCTCTTTAACATTGCGTGGAAGTCGGGGACAGTGCCTAAGGAGTGGCATACTGGGGTGGTGGTTCCCCTTTTTAAAAAGGGAGACCAGAAGGTGTGTGCCAACTACAGGGGCATTACACTATTCAGTCTCCTTGGTAAAGCGTACTCTAAGGTGCTGGAAAGGAGGGTTCAGCCGATTGTCGAACCACAGATTAAAGAGGAACAATGTGTTTTTCGTCCTGGTCGTGGAACAGTGGACCAGCTTTTTACTCTTGCAGGAATCCTGGAGGGGGCGTGGGAATATGCCCTTCTAGTCTACATGTGTTTTGTGGATTTGTAGAAGGCATATGATCGCGTCCCTTAGAATTTTCTGTGAGAGGTACTGCGGGAGTATGGGGTGAGGGGGTCATTTCTTAGGGCCATCCAATCCCTTTACAGTGGGTGTAAAGTTTACACCTAAAGTGAAAGCTGTGTTCGGATTCTCGGCAGTAAGTCAGACTTGTTTCCAGTGGGTGTTGGCCTCCGTCAGGGCTGTGCTCTGTCACCAATCCTGTTTGTGATTTTCATGGACAGGATATCAAGGCGCAGCCGTGGAGGAGAGGGTATCCAGTTTGGTGAGCTAAGGATTGCATCGCTGCTTTTTGCAGATGATGTGGTCCTGATGTCATCATCAGTCTGTGACCTGCAGCGCTTGCTGGATCGGTTTGCAGCTGAGTGTGAAACGGCGAAGATGAGGATCAGCACCTCGAAATCTGTGGCCATGGTTCTCAGCAGGAAACCAATGGATTGTCTACTCCAGGTAGGGAGCGAGTCATTACCCCAAGTGAAGGAGTTTAAGTATCTCGGGTCTTGTTAACGAGTGATGGAATATTGGAATGTGAGATTGGCTGGAGAATCGGAGCAGCGGGGGCGGTATTGCAGTTGTTTTACCGCACCGTTGTGACGAAAAGAGAGTTGAGCCAAATGGCAAAGCTCTCAACCTACTGGTCGATCTTCGTTCCAACCCTCACCTATGGTCATGCGTGGAAAGGAGTCAGTTAAGGTAGTTCGGGCATCTAGTAAGGATGTCACCAGGACACCTTCCTAGGGAGGTGTTCTTGGCACATCCAGCTGGGAGGAGACCACGGGGCAGACCAAGGACTAGATGGAGAGATTATATCTCCACACTGGCCTGGGAATGCCTCGGGATTCCCCAGTCAGAGTTAGCTGATGTGGCTGGGGAAAGGGAAGTTTGGGGTTCTCTGCTGGAACTGCTACCCCCGCGACCCGATTTTGGATAAATGAAGATGGTTGATGATGGATCTTCTGTATCCCCTGACGTCTTCAGAGCCTAATTTGCCAAGAAGAAAGCTAGGGATGACGATGCTGAGGAGTATGTACTCTTAAAGACCAAGATCCTAGCCCGTTTTGGCATTTATAGCATACTGACGGCCCTGGCGTTTTACCGCTGTGTATATGATCCACAGACACCTCCACACATGCAGCTCAACCACCTGTCCAAGATCACCACCTGATGGCTGCAGCCAGAGGTGTTCTCGGTGAAAGAAGTCACAGAGTGGGTGGTAATGGATAAACTCATGCATGCCCTCCCAAGAAAAGAAAGCTGTAGGAATGCAAGCTCTGGCCACTGTCTTCGAAATGACAGCTCGAACATGCACTAGCTATGCTTTCCCTGGGTCCTGAGAGGAAGTGATTCCCAGAGAAAATTCTGCTATATTCCACTGCAGAGTCGTGAGTCAACAGCCAATGGACACCCTGTTTGGATATGCACAGGATGAAGCGATACTCACAGAACAAGCATCAGAGGACAGCATCCCTACTCCCACCCACCCAGAGTCGGCGGAGCTCCCCTACTGGCACTCATTGATGCAGGACATGGTCTTCGTGCGAGCCTCTCCCCATCACCTGCATGCATGCAACTGAAGTTCCAGCAGCCCGCTTCACTGTGGAAAACCAGAGGGGAAAACATTCAGTTGTCGCAGAGGTTATGCCTCCTGTTCCACTCCCTGTTTCTCTCCTCCTAGGGAGAGATTAGCTCAAGGTGTTTCCTGCGAGAAGAAGTATAAGGAAAAAGAGAAGAGAGTTGAGAAGCTGAGTGATGAAAGGTTGATGAAAGAGAGCAAAACTGGGATCAGCTACTCCTGTACAGTAGGAGCCACCTCAAATAGATGAGGCACGTGTAGCTGCCTTGCGGCACGAACTTCGTGATCCCCCCCCTCTCCTGCCATATAGGCGGGTCAAGATTTCATAGGTAACATGAACATGTATTCAAGCGCTATTTATGTATTCATTTACCTGGATTTTTGCCACCACTAGATGGCGCTTTACAGTTTATTTCCCAGTTTAGTATTTTAACGGCCATTTTGAATATTACTGGCAGCACCAGTAGTGGTCAGATGTGACCTTAGAGAACTTAATGGTCTTTTTTTTACCAAGTCTGCAGTCAGGAGAACATTACAGCTTACTGTCAGTGTCACAAACTCACAATGTCACTCCTTGTGTGTCTGTGTGTGTGTGTGTGTGTTTTAGGTTCCTAAGGGTGCATTATGTGCTTTTTTCTGCTTAAGTGACCCATATTTAAAAAATGCTTTGGGTTTTAAGAACTTCATTAAAAGAACAAAAGAACAAAGAACAAAGTGGAATGTGAGAAAGGTAACGTGGGAAATCTCAATGGAGAATTTACAGACTCTCCCCCCCCCCCCCCACTACTTACTGACCTGCCGGCACGCAAATAAATGTGTTTGTGTTAAAGCCAGCTCAGGCAAACCTGACGAATGCAGGAGCACACACACAAACCTGTGGCACTTTAACCGTTAGTACATCAACGTTGTCTTGTAAATAGCTGATTAAACCTATGAACACAAGTGTTTAAAAAAATACTAAATAGATGCATGGTCTATTTTGTCCTCAAATGAAATACATCAATACATTAATAAGTTACACCATGATAAATTTAGTGGAGAAGGACCTAAAGAGACCTAAAGTCTCTATTACATAATGATTTTGAGACAACCACAGTAAATTTGCCGTAGACAGTGTTTATTTTGCTGAACATTAAATAAACAGTCATGTCCAATAAAACAGTGCATCTTTAATAAGCCATATTGCTTTCGAGTCAAAAGTAAAATGAACGAAAGACTTTACGAATTATAAATTTATAAATTATAAAACGAAAATTAACGAGTGGCTTTAGCAATAAATTGTTTTATATTTATGTTTCTTTTTAATATATTTTTTAAATGTGCAAATAAAACGTGATTTTCAGAGTATATAATTTGTTGTGTCATCTGGTTACAGTGTTGGCTGATTTTGGCACCACTGGCCAAGATGGCACCAGTGAGGTCGGCTGCCGTCACGACTGCTCCGCACTATTTAACCTTTTTTTCCCTCTTTTTAAGTTAATTTTTAATAACTTTAAACCGGCAAAACCTTCACCGCATTAGGTACAATAGAAATACTCTTATTTCTAATGGTTTACAATGTACTTACAATTAGAAGTTTTTAACTACACTTCGGAAGAGATCCTGAGGGAGAACAAAAGACGCAACGCAAAGCGGAGGCCCCTGAGGGAAACGAGCCGGCATCAGGAACAGGCTGAGAACTCGTGGACACCGCACACCTTTGCCCAGCATCCTGCTCGCCAATGTCCAGTCCCTGGAGAACAAGCTTGATGACCTCAGGGCCAGGGTAAAGTTTCAGAGTGACATTCGGCACTGCAATCTCCTCTGCTTCACCGAGACATGGCTGAACCCAGCGGTGCCGGACCTTGCCATTCAGCCGGTCGAGTTCTTCTTGGTTCACCGCATGGACAGGACACAAGGCTCGGGGAAGAGAAGGGGAGGTGGTGTGTGCTTAATGGTAAACAACAGCTGGTGCAACAGCGCAAGCTTTGTCCCACTTGTATGCTTCTGCACACCTAATCTGGAACTATTGTCCATCAAATGTTGTGCCTATAACGCGGGACTTTCAGGGAACAAGGCTGCGTCATATAACATCCGGAAATCGGAGGAAAGAGGCGAAGCAGTGCTACGGGAGGAAACTGGAGTCACAGCTCCAACAGAGTGTCTCTAGGAGCCTGTGGCAGCCTTTGAGGCTGCAGCAAAAGATGCTAGCAGTGCTAATGACAGCGGCGCTAATGGTTGCAAACAGGAAGTCACTGCCACCGCTGGAAATACATTCATCATATCTGAGCATGACATGAGGAGAGCCTTCAAAAGAGTGAACACCAGGAAAGCAGCAGGACCAGATGGCATCTCAGTCCTCAGAGCCTGCGCAGACCAGCTAGCACCTGTGTTCACAGAGATATTCAACCTCTCCTTATCTCAGTTGGTGATCTCTACATGCTTTAAAGAGTCCATCATTGTTCCTGTTCCAAAGAAACCCCAGCCTGCTCCTCTCAATGACTATCAACCTGTAGCCCTCACCTCAGTGGTGATGAAGTGCTTTGAGCGGGTGGTCAGAGACTTCATCATCTCCTCACTACCTGACACATTCGATCCACTTCAATTCACTTATCGTTCAAACCGCACTAAAGATGATGCTATCACTCATCTTCTCCATACATCTCTTACTCATCTGGACACTAGAAGGGGGAATTATGTTAAATAGTTTTTCACCAACTACAATTCAGCATTTAATACCATAGTTCCTCCACACTCACTACCAACCTTGAGCAGCTGGAACTCAGCTCATCTCTGGGTCAGTGGATCTCCAACTTCCTAACTGGCAGACCACAGGCTGTAAGGATGGGCGGACATGTCTCAGCCTCCCTCACTCTCAGCACTTGAGCACCCCAGGGTTGTGTTCTGAGCCTTCTAATGTACTCACTGTACACGCATGACTGCATAGCCACTACGAACTCCACCACCATCATCAAGTTTGCTGACGTCATTGTCGTGGTGGGCCTGATCTCTGACAACGATGAGACGGCCTACCTGGAGGAGATTGGAAATCTGGAGAACTGGTGCCAGAGGAACAATCTCCTTCTAAACGTCAGCAAGACAAAGGAGTTAATAGTAGACTTTAGCACAAAGCAGGAGAGAAACTACCAGATCCCTGTCATCAACAATAGCCCAGTGGAGAGAGTAGACAGCTTCAGATACCTCAGTGTTCACATCACGCAGGACCTGTCATGGTCCTGTCACATCAACACCATGGTGAAAAAGACGCCTGAGACGCCTGAGAGATATTAGACTGCCCTCTAAGGTGCTCAGGAACTTCTACTCCTGCACCATAGAGTGCATCCTGACGGGAAACATCACAACCTGGTTCGGAAACAGCACCATGCAGGACAGACGAACTCTTCAGGGATCATCTACATCGAGCTCCTTGACCTGATCTACAGCAAGCGATGCTGGACCAAGGACAGGAAGATCGAGAAGGACCTCAGCAAATCTCAGCAATGGACTGTTCTCTCTGTTGAGGTCAGGAAAGCAATTCCGCTCCCTGAAGACTAATACAGGGAAACTGAGGAGGAGCTTCTTCCCGCAGGCGATAGGGTCTCAGCACACCACACAGTACTGATTTTTTTACACATACACACTCATGCTTCCTGCACTCTCTCTGGACATTCGGGACAATCATTGACACTAGTGGTCACTGCAAACCTGCACATTACTATTTATTCTATTATGCACAAGTAACTTTAAGTATGAACATTTTACAGCATACTTGCACACCCCCTGGACATTTCAACTTATACTCCACCCCTTCCCACACAAAAATTCCATAAGTCCTATATTTTTCTATATTGTACACCTAGGTTTTCTTCTATTTTTTTATATTTTGTATTGTACAGATATTTTATTCTTAGTTAAATCTACATTCTATTTTTTATATTTATTTCCTATTAATAGTCTTTTATTTTAAGGTCACAGGCAGTAGTCTAAGCATTTCACTGCATATCGTACTGTGTATGACTGTGTGTGTGACAAATAAAATTTGAATTCGATTTGATTTTGTGATTGAGACTCATGGGTGAAATATTTTTTATTAGTAGTAGTAAGCCAGACTTTAGTAACCTTGGATAAATCACAATATAAGCTCTCTCTTGCGCACTCTCTCTCTCTCTCTCCCTCACACACACACGCACACACATAAATAGCACATGAAATGGAGTAAAACCAAATGAAACTAAGGCAAAAAATATAAGCAGTGAAAAACACAGTAGTATACTGTAGATGATCCCTGTTCTGGGATAACAGGGGCTAAGCCTCTGGAGCTTTTTAGTTTTTTTAGTATTGCTCTCAAGTGTGAAAGTTTATTTAATCTGTCTCTGCTGCCATATCTATTGACAGTTGTGATAAGTGATTAATGCCCCATCAGATCTTTGATGGGGGAATGTTATTGTTGCGCGAACAGCGGCAGTTCCAAGCGGCAGATCCGTGCATAAACTGTTCAGAACGGGTAGATCCGCAGGCTGCTACCATGCAGAGTTCTGAACAGGCAAAGGCGTGGCCATTTATACACACAGTTGTCAGGCAATGCCGCTGTCAGGAAATCAGCCTGAACGAGCTGCACTTGGCTCATGTTGCTTTTCCTACAGACGGTGCGGGAGTGAAGGTGCCTGAGACGCGTCATATCACCCCACTCACTTGCCACTCTTTAACACTTTACCGCATGACTCTTTACGTTCTTCCCAGACCCCGGACTTCCCAGAACTCCACACTTTACTTTTATAATGCGGAGTAAGCCAGAGATCCTATTAATGTTAATTATCACCAGCTGGCCCGAATAGGTGATATCTGGTGTTGAATAATCATCAAAAGTCACCTGAGTAAAAAAATGATGCACTTACACATGCCTTAGTCTAAAAATTCCAAGAGTGCATGTGTGTCTCTAATCATTGAAAAAATGTATGCGTCCCGTGTGAGTTATTTTAAGGAGGGCCATTTTTCTCTACTGCTACACTGGGCTTTAGGGTTCTCCTAACTGCTGAATCTTCATAATGAACAATTTTTATCATCAGTTTACATTGTAGAAGGATCCAAAATTCCCAGGTCATGAAGGAAAATAGTTCTATTTAGCACTTTTGTATTTTGTTACCAGCAATAAATTTTCCACTGAAAAACAGAATCTTGTAATTATTTACATGAACATCAGAATTTCTTAGTGTTTGGTATGCGCTTTTTTTGCTTTTAAGCTGCCATGGCATGGTTTCCCCAAATTAAACACCAAGTTGTCCTCAATTTCAAATAGTGAACTGCAAATAGGGCACACTCTTGAATACTGAAAATTAAAGACAATAGGAATAGGTGACCTTCAAAAAATACAAAATATTTCTGTATCTGGTACTGTTCTTATGATAATTATGTACATTATGATAAACAAGCTTCACATAAAATTATAGTTGCACAGCACTTCTGGACTACTTTTTGTTGCTTTGAAACATAACATTTTCATAATGGCATTATTTTGAGTTTAAAAAACATACAAACATTTACAGCTTTTCATTGTAGTCTTAAAATCACTGTAAACTTTTAGACCACACTAACTGTCAATGTTACATACATATAGTCCAAAACACATTCATGAAACAATATTTATTAATGCAGAGTCTGTTTGGAATATTTGCAGAGTTATAATTAATTTAATGCTTTTTCTAAACCACGGGTAAAACAGAGCATAAATAACTGGATTAATGGTGGAATTAAGATAAACCACAATAAAGAGTTTAAGAAATGTTTCTGTCTGTAGCTCAATAAGATCACCTAATAAACTGTAAATAAAATATGGTAGTAAACACACCAGAAACACAGACACTAAAATGCCGAGGACTTTAGCTGCTTTTCTCTCAGATTTCATCGAGTGTGAGGTGATTTTCTGTGTTTTAGGCCGTGTGTGATTATTAAGCTCTCTGATAGCAGTGGCATGTTTCTTAGCAATCACAAATACAAGAGTATACAATATGATTATCACAGAAAGTGGAAAAATAAATGTTATTATAAGATCAATTACAGACCAAACCTCATTCAGAAAAAGATGACACTCTCCAGGACACATTACAAAACTTGTAAAGATACCATTGAAATAACTGACTATTGTGGTATATGCTAGACAAGCACACCAGTTAGAAGGAACCACAATGCTCATAGTCCTGGTAGAGATTGTGTTTGTGTAGAGAAACGGGTTTGAGAGAGCCAAGTACCGATCCACAGCGATCAGGGCAATATGATATATAGACAAGGTTGTGAGAATATAATCAATTACAAAAAAAACTATGCAGTAACAATTATCAAAAATCCAACATGACTCAGTGGTCCAGATTAACACCGGAGGCATCACCAACGTCCCAATGAGGAAATCTGACACAGCAAGAGAGACTACAAGCATGTTTGTGGGTGTGTGAAGCTGCTTGAAGTGAAAAACAGAGATAATGACGAGCAGATTTCCACACACTGTTAGCAGAACCACATAAGTTGAAAACACGTACAGTAAGATATAAACTGCAGGAGATACAGATCTCTCTGGACAGGAGAAATGCTCACAGCGATCAGACTGATTAAACTCTGTCAGGTTCATAAGTACCACCTTTTTATATCAAACAGTCCCTGTTCAGACATTATGGTCAAATGAAGTACAGGGCAGGCAGCTCAGGTATTTTTATAGTTAAAGTATGCACATCCCATAAGTTTGATTGACAACTTAATGAACATAATGTCATGCACTGGGGTACAAGTAAGTAAATAATAATAAAAAATTAATCCACAAAAAAATGTGTTTAAAGATGATAAACAAGTTTCACATAAAATTATAGCGTCACAGCATGTCTGGACTACTTTTTGTTGCTTGGAAAATGTTTGAAACACTTCACTACTCAAAAACCCAAAATATATCCTACATGAGCTGTTTCTCTCCTGACCTGTATATTTTTACTGATGGGCTGTAGAGAAGCTGACAACAAGGGAGAGTGTCATTTGATGTCTTGTACATCTTTGTGACCCTAAAGAGAGAGGTCTTTAGGTTTGGCATCCCTGGTGTACAAATCAATCCTTCTAGGAATGGATGAAAGGGCAATCTGAAAAATCATGTCTGAGGCCTCCTCTTATTTTGAGGGTAGGGTTTTATTCTTTGGTATAATCTGATCATCCATAACATAACAAGGCTAAAACATATCCGATACTGTGGAGGTGCCACCATTCCTAGTGGCACTTGGGCAGCTCTAACCCCTCTGCGCATGACTTAATAAGATCCTTGGTTTGTGCTGTGTTGGCTGGGATATTTGCTTGTTGTGACATACGGGGTGGGTCCTCCATAGATCAGACTTGATTGTCCAGAACATCACCTAGGTGCTTAATCGTTTTGGGATCTGAGGAGCTTGGAAGCCATGTCAATAGTTGGGTGGCCTGGTGCCTTTCTAATGTTGGCATAAGAGTTTTGGGTACCCATTATCATGTCAACAAGTTACTAGTCCTGTATATAATCCACGATCAATGTTAATGTTTTACTATTATGTTTTGTTAGTGTTATGGCAGATGTGTAAACCTCTTCTTCCAGCTCTCTCTTAAACCATAATTCCTCTCTGTCTAAAATGTGCACATTGTCAACCACATTGTGTGTCATTTTTGTTTTAAATGCAGGTAAAATGTTGCTGTTCCTAGAGTTAATCCTGTAATCCTAAGTGTTGTGCGGTATGATGCCATGTTGGAGAATTCCATTGACTGTGTTAATGGCATGACAGTGACCTAATATGGGCCTAGCACATCTTTATGTCATGGTATACCACGTGTGCGAGCCCTGGTTTCATGGAGAACTAGACATCTAGGCACTGCATAGACGCCTTTATCCAGAGCGACTCACATTTTTATCTCATTATACATCTGAGCAGTTCAGTGTTAACCGTGGCAACTTGGTGGTTGTGGGATTTGATCCTGGGCTCTTCTAGACCATAGTCCAGGGCTTTAACCACTGAGATACCCCTAACACATCCCTGAACTGTTTCAGCAGTGCACTCAGCTTCTGGTTTTGTGTGAGCGACAGTTTCTCCCCATGCTGGATCAGAATTGCTCATTAGCTGTAAGAGAGGTGCAATCTGAGGTGCGTGGTATTTGTTCAATCCAAAGTTGCACTGATTTTTGGAGAGAGCCAATAAGGTCCATGTCTATCCTCTTGAATAGCACGCTGATTGCCAGTGGAATCAGACTGGTGGGGGCAGGTTTTGCTGGAGCAGTTTGTTGGTGCACTGACAGAAGTTGTGCATTTCCGCACTAAGCCCTGCCAAGCCGAACGTCAAGGGAAGTTTGAGATATTTGGTGTTCCACAGTTTTCAGTTTTAGGCTCACTGCTCTTTTATCTTTACATGTTTCCTTTGGGCAACATCATTTGTGGTATTAGTTTCCACTGTTTCACTGATGACACACAGATATCTTATCTGACTTATGTTGAACACGGTGCATAAATGCACCACATGTAAATCGATCAAAGAATGCAAGCTGTCTGCCAGTACAGCATATATGAAAACTACAGTAGGGGCAGAGCTTTTTCCTACCGAGTCCCAAAGTTATGAAATAGTCCTCTAATTAATATTCAGAATTTGGACACAGTGTTTAAGTCAAATCAAGTCAAGTCAATTTATTTATATGGCGCTTTTAACAATTGACATTGTCGCAAAGCAGCTTTACACAATCAAAAGAAGTAAGTCTGTATGCAATGTGTATGAATCAAAATGATAAGATTGTCCCTGATGAGCGAGCCGAGGGCGACGGTGGCAAGGAAAAACTCCCTGGGATGGTAATAGGAAGAAACCTTGAGAGGAACCAGACTCAACAGGGAACCCATCCTCATCTGGGTGATAACGGATAGCAGGGATTGATCAGCATAATAATGTGTAAGACTGGAAGTTCAGTATAACAGGAGATGTGTTAAAATTAAAATTTAAATTAAAAGGAGTCTAGTTTGTTCCTGCAGGCTCAGGTAGACTGTAGAAAATTCCATTCCTGAGCTATCGAACAACTGAAGTCACAGGTCCCCAGAGAACAGCTGTCAGCATCAATCGAGGACAGGACAGTCTTCGTGGAAACCATCCCCAGCCACCACACAAATCCAGGCAGACCACACGGGGCATCCATGCAACGAGATTTCCAACCAGAAACTGGACTCCAGGACTGGTTAGACGGGTCCAGAGGGCAGAGGGGTCTAGATCACTGGCAACTCAGCAGCGACATGTATAGCTCAAAAGAGAGACAGAGAGAGGGAAAGGAGAGAGCAGAAGAGGAGAGAACAGAAAATAAGGAGAGATGGCAGTTAGGTCTGGTCACAGTCAACATGTATAAGGTGAATGTATATTTAGTGCAGAGTGCAAGCAGGGACTCCGGCAGGACTAACTATAACAGCATAACTAAGAGGGAGAGCCAGAAGGAAACACAGACATGAGGAGGAACTGAGATGTAAAGCAACCAATCACCTCACCGTCAACAAACCTGAGTGAACAATGAGAGTGGGAAAGACAGCATCTAAACATACCAGTTCACCAGATACTCTATGTCCCCCATGAGTCCCCCAGATCTGCTCCTTTACCTAAGGCTAATCTATTTACAAACATGCTGCGCTAAATAAATAGGTTTTTAGCCTAGACTTAAACACTGAGACTGTGTCTGAGTCCCGAACATTAATAGGAAGACTATTCCATAACTTTGGGGTTTTGTAAGAAAAAGCTCTGCCCCCTGCTGTAGTTTTAATAATACGTGGTACTGACAGGCAGCCTGCACTCTTTGATCAAAGTAGGCGTGGCGGATCGTAAGACACTAGCAGTTCACTCAAATACTGTGGCGCGAGACCATTTAGTGCTTTAAATGTCAAAAGTAGTATTTTAAAATCGATGCAAAATTTCACAGGGAGCCAATGCAGTGTAGATAAGATAGGGGTGATGTGCTCGTATCTTCTGGTTTTTGTGAGGACCCTCGCTGCTGCATTCTGCACCAACTGAAGCTTGTTTATACACCTAGTTGAACAACCAGACAGTAAGGCGTTACAATAGTCCAACCTAGAGGTGATAAAAGCATGAACTAGTTTTTCTGCATCATTTAGTGACAATATGTTTCTTATCTTGGCAATATTTCTAAGGTGAAAGAAAGCTATCCTGGTAATATTATCTACATGAGCTTCAAATGAAAGGCTGGAATCTATAATCACACCAAGGTCTTTTACTGTTGCATTAGATGGAACAGAAAGACATCTAAAGTTACAGTGTGATCAGAAAGCTTACTTCTATCAACTTGTGGTCCTATGACTAGAACTTCTGTCTTATCAGGATTAAGCAGAAGAAAATTAATTAACATCCAATCTCTTATGTCCTGCACACACTGCAACACTCAATTTTAGCAAACTTGTTTTTCTCATCTGGTTTTGCTGAGACATATAATTGTGTGTCATGAGCATAACAATGAAAACTAATACCATGTTTACGAATTATGTTACCGAGAGGAAGCATGTAAAGGGAAAAAAGCAGTGGATCTAAAACTGAACCCTGTGGAATACCAAACTCCACTTTACAGTGTTTACAGTCCTGGCCCCATCTAGGTTTTGAAATTGCTGTTGCTGTATAGTTCAGGCCTAAATTTCCTACGGTTTTGTAAACTGGGCTCCATATTATCTTCATTAAAACACATCATCTGTTATATTGAACTTCCAGCTGCCTAACACACACCATGACTGCAAAGCAATTTCTTCTATCCGTTATCACTCAAATAAGAATGGGTTCCCTGTTGAGTCTGGTTCCTCTCAAGGTTTCTTCCTTGTTCACCAGGAAGAATCTTATCATTTTGAATTTAATTGAATTGAACAATGCTAACAATGCTAGTGGTGCTAATGACTGCAGACATGAAGGAAATGCCAACATGGGAAACATGTTTACCATCTCCAAGTATGATGTGAGGAGAGCCTTCAGGAGGGTGAACAAGTCAAGTCAAGTCAAGTAGGCTTTTATTGTAATTTCAACCATATACAGTTCAGTACACAGTGAAACAAAACAAAATTCCTCCAGGACCATGATCCTACATACAACAAAAATTAAGACCATAAATTAACATAACTAACCAACTAAATATTAAACTTAATTAGGTGACTAGCTGAGACAGGACAGATTGGCATTTTTACAATCAACAGAAAACTTGTTGGTCTTTTATACAAAAGAGACAACATAAAGTGCATGTGCAAACAAGAGGACAACATGACACATTTCAATACTTTGTGGTCAGTGGCAGCTGGTGCATTTTTTGGGGGGTGGGGGGCGGGGGTCGCAAACAAAACAAAACAAAACAAAAACCATCATCAACCATTATCAGGTGATTAAGCATCATTACTACTAGTATAGAATGAAGGCATGACTCACATCGCATCCAGTCAGCAGCTCCACTTGCCATAAGAAGTGGAGGAATTAAATTAAATAAAATTTATTTGTATAGCGTGTTTAACAATTGACATTGTCGCAAAGCAGCTTTACACAATCAAAAGAATTTTATTCATTTGTGTGAGAATTGAACATGTATGAATCAAAATGATAAAACTGTCCCTGATGAGCAAGCCGAGGACGATGGCGACAGTAGCAAGTCTTTCTAAGGTGAAAGAAAGTTATCCTGGTGATATTATCTACATGAGCTTTAAATGAAAGGCTGGGATTTATAATAACACCGAGGTCTTTCACTGTTGCACTTGATGGAACAGGAAGGCAATTATAAAATATGTTATAGTGTGATTAGTAAGCCTACTTCTAGCTGCTTGTGGTCCTATGACTAGAACTTCTGTCTTATCAGGATTAAGCAGAAGGAAGTTATTAAACATCCAATCTCTTATATCCTGCACACATTGCATAACTTTAGTAGGCTGGTTTTTCTTATCTGGTTTTGCTGAGACATATAACTGTGTATCATCACCATAACAATGAAAACTAATACCATGTTTACGAAATATGTTGCCCAGAGGAAGCATGTAAAAAGAGAAAAGCAGTGGGCCTAAAACTGACAAACTCCACTTTAGGACATGCAGAGCAGTCACTATTTAAATCTACAAACGATCAGTCAAATGGGATCTGAGCCACGAGAGGGCTGTTCCCTTAATTCCTACTACATTTTCTAATCTGTGAGAGAGAATACTATGATCAATACTGTCAAAAGCTCCACTGAGGTCGAGTAATACAAGTATAACGACGCAACTCTGATCAGAGGCCAATAGGAGGTCATTTACTACTTTAACAAGTGTTGTCTTATCCTGACAGATACAATTAGGTTATGCCATTCCTATGTAGATATGAACATAGTTGCTGTGTAATTTCCTTTTAAATGGAGCTACTTTATATAAGGTATAATGAAATGTTGACTCTAAATGTTTAGTTGCCTGATGTAGTTATTTGGAGTTATATGGTGATCGAATCAAAGTTTGTAACTCTGGGAGATTATTGATGAAGCTCTGTGTGGTATTTGATGTGAATGTATGTTTAATGTGGTAGCATGGCGCTGTGCGTACAGTATTACTATAATACACTTCAGTTGAGACAAGACAGTGATCTGAGATTGCTTCACACTGTGGGATTTTGGTTATATTTCTTATACTTGATCTGAAGGATAATATTAAATCTAAAGTGTGACCTGCTTTATGAGTGGGTCCTACTACACATTGATTTACTCCTACTGAGTCCAGTATGGACAAGAATGCTGTTCTCAGAGGGTCTTCTGGATTCTCAAAATGAATACTAAAGTCTCCAGCAATTAACACTCCAGAGACGACAAGCTTTGAGACGAAATCTGCAAATTCACAAAGAAATTCAGAGTACGGCCCTGGGGGTCTGTAAATGATAATTAGTGAGATTGACTGAGCTGACTTAATATTTGTAGCTACACTTTTTAAGTTACTATAGAGAGCTTCAAATGCATTAAATTTGAGTCTGTGTTTTTGTAAGATTATCATTGTAAATAACTGCGACGCCTCGTCCTCTACCAGTTAGCCGAGGCTGGTGTATGTAGCTGTATCCAGGAGGACTCGCTTCATTTAGAGCTACATACTCATCCTGTTTAATCCAGGTTTCTGTTAAACATAATATATCAAACTCCTGATCTGTGATAGTTTCATTAACAATAACTGATTTAGATGCGAGAGATCTAATATTTAACAGTCGTAGCTTCAGATCAGAGGTGCGGCTGCGCATTCAGTGTGATCTGAGTTTGTGGTGTCGATGTTAATTAAATTACTAAATCAGACTTTCTGAATCTTTCTAAATTCATGTTTAAATCGGGGAATAGACACAGTCTCAATATGATGAGCAAAAAGTGTAAGCTTGGCTGTGATCACTTGACTGCTGCTTAATTAAAAGATCAGGTCGATCTGGTCCAGGCTCTTTAATTTTATTTCTTTCTTTGTCCTATCGCCTTGCAAAGGGGTATTTTAGCAAAGAAATTAAAGAATTTCCTCTCAAATTTAGTTGGCTTTCACATCAATCACTATTCAATACATTAACTAACAATCTGCTGACCATTAATAAGACTCGTTGAGAATGGTCCAATCACATGAGCCCAAATATTTAAAAACAATATTGATTCACTAAGAACAAAAGTGTGAGGGTTCGGGCCACACAGTGCTTTGCCTCAAGGATGATTTGTAAAAATCCAATTAGAGCTCGGCCTCAAGTCACATACCTTTTTAAAAATTTATGTGACTACATAGACACTTGTTTGTAAATAAATTATATTAAGAAATACAGCGGAATATTGTGACTAAATTACTTTTTCATTATTAAAATAAATAATTATTATGTTAAATAATTACATGTTAAAGTAGCATTCTTCTCTGACTAACTTTAAGGCCCCATATTGACTGGCCGACACTGTTTGTGGTAATGAGTTCAGGTAGTGTGAGAAGAAACAGTAAACATTTTTGTAAGTAGCAGTGAAGATAGAAAAGAGTTTTTTATGCAAATAAGTTATAAATATTATTCAAAAGAGCAATTATAGGTTGGTATGTACAACTGTTAGATGGTTCTTGATTAGTGTGTTTGCGCATGTGTGTTTATTAGTTCGGTTCCTTTTTGTTGAGAAGACAAAACAAAAAGTTTGTGGAACAAAGCAGTTACAAAGTCTGGATGTAAGGGCCTGAATGCTTCGGTACCTTTTTGGTACCAGATGGCAGGAGGGTGAAGAGTGAGTAAGAGGGGAGTGTTCGATAAGCCACAAAGCTGGTGGCTTTGTGGATGCAACATGTGGTGGAGATGTCTTTGATAGAGGGAATAGAGAGCCCAATGATCATCTCAGCTATTCTCACTATCTGCTATAGAATCTTGCGGTCCGAGATGGCACAATTTCCAAATCAGACAGGGATTAGTCCAAGTATTGAAGAAACAGATACGTTTAAAGTCGTAGTTTAAAGATTGTCTTTCTTGATTCCTGAGAGATGGTGGAACGAGGTGCACAGTGCTGATTAGAGCAGAGAGGTAAGTGGGACTGGGGGATGTTTTTGCCTTGTAGGTGAGCATCAGGGTTTAGAATTTGATTCGGGCAGCTACAGAAATCAGTGCAGGGAGCAGAGAAGTGGGGTGGGTTGGAGAACTTGAGAAGGTTGAAAACAAGATGTGCCACTGCATTCTGCATCAGAGGCAGGGATGAATCACAGGGATGAACAGCAGTTCAGTTTTACTCAGATTGAGTAAATGAGCTGATGAGCTGCCACCCAGTATGAGATGTCTGCCAGACATGCCGAGATCCGGGTAGAAACTTGAGTCTCTGAGGGAGGAAAGGAGAGAATAAGTTGTCATTAGCATAACAATGGTCCGAAAATCCATGCAATGATATGACCTCAACAAGAGACCATGTATAGAGTGAGAACAGAAGAAGACCAAGTACTGAGCCCTGTGGGACACCTGTAGAGAGTCTGCATGGGGCAAATGTGGATCCTCTCCATGTCAGCTCATACAACCTATCTTTTACGTAAGAAGCAAACCATTTCCACACTGTTTCACAGATTCCAAGGTTTGTAAGAATAGATAATAGAATCTTGTAGTTTACCACATCAAATAGAGCCGACAGGTCCAGAAGGATGAGGGCAGATTCTTGTTGTGCAAGGAGCTGGTGTTGAGGGACCAGGGGAGATTCTTCAATTGTGTCTGTTTTTATCCTCTTACAAAATGTGCTCATATAATCCAAGAAGATTTCTCTCATGCTTTATGTCATCCAAGAAAAATCTTTGTTGAATGTGTTTCCCTGTAAATATTTTGTTCCTTTTTTAAAAAGAAATCTACTCTACCAGGGAATTTGCCTTGAGTGCTTTAAGTTGGTCCAAAACTGACATCTATGTGGCTCAGTAGTAAACTCCTCAGCCATCACCTCGGACAAACAGGTTCTAGGCCAGAGTCTGACACTTTACACTTAACGGGGTTGTGGAGATTCCTCCATGTCATAGTTCTGCCCTCTCTCGTCACTGGAAATTCCCCAATTCATTGCAGTTGCTCACGGCGGTGGGTCTGCATCAAGGATCAGCTCTGGGCCCCTTCTTGTTTTTTATGGTGATGGACAGGATGACAGATGATGTTAGACAGGAGTCTCCATGGACAATGATGTTTGCAGATGACATTGTGCTTTGTAGCAAGAGCACAGAACAGGTGGAGAAAAATCTAAAGAGGTGGAAGTACACTCTAAAAAGCAGAGGAATGAAGGTTAGCTGTAGCAAGCCACAATACATGTGTGTGAATGAGAGGAACCTAAGTGGAATGGTAAGGCTACAGGGAGCAGAGTTAAAGAAAGACTTTAAGTACTTAGGGTCACCGGTCCAGAACAACAGAGAGTGTGGAAAGAATGTGAAGAGGCAGGTACAGGGAGGTTGGAATGGGTGGAAAAAAGTGTCAGGTGTATTATGTGAGAAAAGAGTATCAGCAAGAATGAAAGGAAAGGTGTACAGTGGTGAGACCAGCAATGCTCTATGGCTTAGAGACAGTGGCGCTGAAGAGAAGATAGGAGGCAGAGCTCGAGGTAGCAGAGATAAGGATGTTTAGGTTCTCTTTGGGAGTGTCAAGGATAGATAGGATCAAGAATAATTTCATCAGAGAGACAACACATGTTAGATTGAGGTGGTTTGGACATGTTCAGAGGAGAGATTGTAAGCATATTGGTAGAAGGATGCTGAGGTTGGAACTACCAGACAGGAGGTCTAAAGGAAGCCCAAAGGGGAGATTTTTGAACCCAGACACTGGATGTGTAAGGCGACAGTGCTAACCATTACACCACCATGCTGCCCTATACTGGACTCAGTAAGGGTAATTCAGTATGTAGTAGGACCCACTCATAAAGCAAGTCACACTTCAGATTTAATATTATCCTTGAGATTAAGTACAAGAAATATACTAACAATTTCACAATCTGAAGCTATCTCAGATCACTGTCTTGTCTTAATTAATGTGTGTCATATTAATAATGTACACACAATGCCGTGCTAACGCATTAAATGTACATTTATATCAAATAACACAGAGCTTTAACTATAATCTCCCAACTTTGATTGGATCGCCATCTGCCTTCAAAAAACTCGATCAACTAAATATTTAGCATCAACATTTCACTATGCCTTAGATGATTAGAAAAAAAAATATGATAAGAAACTCGCTCCATGGTATAATGACCACACATGCACTTTAAAACAGACTGCTCAAAAATTAGAATGTAAATGGCATCAAAGTAAATTGTTAGTATTGCTAACCTTACTCGCACTTGTAAATTTCTTCTTTACAATATCAGAAGAATCCGCCCATTTCTTTCTACACAGGCTACTTAGGTGCTTGTTCAGTCCCTTGTTGTTTCAAGCCTGGACTACTGCAACTCACTATTGGCAGGTTTGCCTCTGTCAACGATTCGTCCTCTGCAACTGATTCAGACTGCAGCAGCATGCCACTGGCTTCCTGTAGCTGCCCCCATCAAATTCAAAACCCTGATGCTTGTCTACAAAGCTAAAAATGGCCCAGCACCCACTTACCTCTCTGCTCTAATCACACCAAGCACTGCGCCATTTTCCCTCCGATCCTCCAGCACTGCTAGCTCATCCCAGCATCTTTCAGGAATGGAGGGCGGCATTCATCCAGACTTTTTTCTGTTCTGGCACCTAGGTGGTGGAATTAACTTCCTCTAGATGTCTGTACAGCAGAGACTTTGATGATTGACAATGACTCAATCTGTTTCTCCAATACTTGGGGTGTGTGCGTGTGAAGGCAAGAGGAGGAGATGTGTGCGCATGTAAAGGCGAGAGGAGGAGGGCTGTGTGCGTGTGAAGGTGAGAGAAGGAGGGGTCCATGAGTGACAGGGCCCGGTGTCCAGTGGGTGCACATAATAGAATCAGGCTGAAACAGAGAGAGTGAGAGAGAAAATGGATCTTTAACCCACACCTGTGTTATAATAAACAGTCCATTCACGCTGTACACACACACACATACAAACACAAAATAAAAGTTGCTTTACACACACACACACACACACACACACACACACACACACACACACACACGGTCACAGTGTTATAGTCAACAATACATGCGCGCATGGATGTTGATTATAACATTGAGAGACGCGCACTAAGACTGAGCAAGGGAGACAATTACCCACAATTCCGCAGCGCAAGAGAGAGGAAAAACCAATGGCTCAGTTATAATCATGTGAGGCTCTGCATCAAAACAAGAAGCGCATGTGTGCTACATGATACTTGGTATTCGTAAACCAAGACTTGCTCATTTTTCAATTCAAAATTTATTTAAAATTTTTGCTCGTCTTGTGGAACACTCGCAAACCATGTTACTAGCAATCTGAGGTTCCACTAGTTTTCTTCCAAAGCCCCAAGGTCATGGAATAGCCTTTCAATTAATGTCCGGGACTCTGACACAGTCTCAGTGTTTAAGTCTACAGACTACCTGAGCCTCCAATAACGAACTGGAATCCATATTAACTTTAACACAAAATACTGTTATACTGAACTTCCAGAACACCGTATGACTGCAGATAAATCTCGGCATATCCATTGTCACCCAAATGTGGATGAGTTCTTGAGTCTGGTTCCTCTTCAAGTTTCTTCACACTGCCTTCTCAGGGAGTTTTTCCTTGCCATTGTAGCCGTCGTCCTTGGCTTTCTCATCAGGGACAATCTTATCATTTTGATTCATACACATTCACATTTCATATAAACTTAAATAATTATTTTGTTGTGTAAAGCTGCTCAGCAACAATGTCAATTGTTTAAAGCGCGATGCAAATAAAGTTTAATTGAAATGAATAAGGAGAGTCCGCAAATGGGGAATGACTTTCTGGGATGCTGACAACCCTTGTTGCATCATCTTCAATGCCTTTACTAAGGAGATTAGGAGTCTAATCAGCCTTGTGGTATACCGTCCTTAACGCGCTCTCTAAATCAGTGAAGGACCAGGTTGTTTCCCAGCAGCTCCCTGAAGATCTGAACGACCTGATGGATCTTCCAGGGTGGGTGATTTCTTGCTTCAGACAGAGACAAAGCACCTCTCTGACTACAACCACTCCAACCAGCATCCTGGCTGAAGCTATCTGACTCTACAATTGTCAGTTGGACATCTGCACCTACAGTGGCCATTAAGAGTAAGGCCCCACCCAATGAATCGAGAAAGACTGGAGATTCCAGATCCAACCAGAACATTGTCTGTTTTGCCAAAGTCAAAGAACTAGAACTAGACATTCCAACTCAACCTCTGAACTCATCATCAGTTCATGCCCTCGATGGAACAAATCTACCGCCAGTAACTCCTCAAACTGCCCTATTTACCCTGAGGACAACAGAAAATCACTCAGAGAAGATCTCCTTCCTCATCACGCACAACACTCAGTCCCCTTTGGCTTTCTTTTGTGGCCTGGCTCCTCTGTTCCAACCCCCAGATCGACTGGAGCAACACCACCATTTTTGGATGGAGCCCCCTTTGACTAGCCTCTTGCCTTATGTCAGCTCGCTGTCCTACACCAACCAGGAGAACTCCTGAGGAATTCCCTGATCTCTCCACTGTTCTGCTTGATTACTCCAATCTCAGAATCATCCACCCTGAAGATGCGTGTATTCTCTCTCCCAACATGAGAGGGCAGCCATGGTTAAATATATTTCAGAGTCGTTGGCCAATAATAATGGGACGCTGCATTGTCTACAGGGGCCTCAACAACATTACGATATCAAGACCTGCTGTTCCCTGCCTCTGATGTCCACAGCTTTTGACCCGCTACAAAGAGTCAAAGTTTTACCTAAACTGGACTTCTGCAGCACATACCACCCAGTTAGAATTAGAAAAGGGGATGAATGGAAGACTGCCATCTGGTCAATACAAGTATCTTGCTCATGCCATTTGGACTGTCCAACACAGCAGCAGTCTTCCAAGCCCTGGTAAATGATGTACTCATGGATTTTATAAACATATTCTTTTTTGTCCGTCTGATTGATATCCTGAACTTCTTATGCTTTCTAGAGAATCATAATGGGCACATTTGCCAGGTACTTCAGAGACGTTTGGAGGACAATTATTTTGTTAAAGCAGAGTATGAATTCCACTGCAGCATAGTTTCCTTTCTTGGCCTCATCATTGCTCCATCAAAGATTCAGATGGACCTCGCCAAGGTGAAGTTGGTTACTGACTGGCCTATCCCAGCTAATCTGAAAAGACTTCCAGCATTTCCTGGGTTTTGCAAATTTCGATAGGAGGTTCATTCTAAACTATAGCTCCATTGCTGCCTGATTAATCTCCTTAACATCAGTCAAGACCTCATTTCATTAGCTCGAGGAGAAAGAGGTGGAGGTGGAATGCTTCAAATTCCGGAGTTAACCCTTGTGTGGTGTTTGGATCTGTGAGAACCGTTTTCATGTTTTATCAAAAGAAAAATTATACAACAATTTTTTCCAACTCAGACTCATTGTCCTTGGCTCATTTCCTGTGAAGAGCATATATCTGAAAACATTTTCAATGACTACACCGCGTACATCGCCCCTAGACATTTATATTACATAGTGGATGGTTGGGTCCACTGGACCCAGGGCTAAAAAAAAGTTTGAAAATTTAGATCCTGTGTACATTACTCTGAAAAGGTTGAAACTGAGCATCAGCTTAGTCCAAAAAAAAAAGACGGGATGCAGAACCAAGCCATCAGCAGTAAGCTCCAGGACCAGAACAAGATTATTAGCAGTTAGCAAGTGAAGAAATATGGATGTCAAAAAGTGGTGAAATTGAATGGTCTTCTTGCCCAAGAAATGAGTCACCATGCATGGCTGCCAATGTGATATGGAGGCAACCGAGACCAACATGGATGGCAGTTATTCATGTGCAGGACATCAAGTCTTTTTTTGAGATTTTGTCCTAGATTCCAACCAGAAAATTATTCTTGATTGCAATAATTTAGAAGAAAGGTGAGTCTTTTGGAACAAAGGAAAAGGAGATGGACCAAACCTATTCACATGCCCACTTTGGGGTTCTTATCCTTTCTGGAGTTTTCAGGTCCAAAGGGGGAATCCACAGAAACCTGTGAGGCTGCAGAAAGTGGCAAAGCACATCTTCATGCAACAACATCCCTGGAAAACCTTCACATAATTTCCAGGATTATCCGCTTTGATGAACAAGATGACAGACCAGCTTGATGGCAGAGGTGTGGGACATGTGGGTGCACCACCATCCCCTATTTTGCAACCCGGGGCTATTATTCTAGGTTGCGCCCAGCAACAACAAGAAGTGCTGTAAAGTGAGTGCATGGACAGAGAAACACTATACTGTTTACATGCATTAAAAAGTACATATGTAACACTTACACAGTAGAACTGTGTCCCTCATGTGTTGTACAGGCTGGTATGAAAGGGCATCGTGTTCAGTGGGGCTGATGTGTTAGCTAGACTGACATGGTTCAGCTTGTGTTGTGCAAAACGACCTGAAAGGGTTAAACTTCTAATTGAATTCATATAAATGAAAATCAGTAGTTGCTTAATTTGTAAATCAATTGATTTTTATTTACTCATATTGATAATTAATCTTTTTTAAAACTTTTTTTTCAATTTTATAAAAAAAAGTATTTTAATAGTAGCATTTTAATTCATAAATGTAATCTAACAAAGGAAAAGTGCAAATATTAACCATAACATCTTGTGAGTATTTCAACATGAAAATGTGTTGAATTAAAAACTACAAAATGCAGCGAGGAACTCCCAGGAACTACAATATACCCCAAGCTACTGGCGGTCAAACTTCCTTGAAAGACTGAAGGAATTGACTTGAAGGGACTAAGATTCCATTTCATGTCTCGACAGATCACAAGAATGTAAAGAAAGTACCTCGGGTGACCAAATGCTTGAACTCCTGACAAGCATGATGGTCTCTGTTTTTTCCCCCACTAAATTTTTCTTGTCCTATCATCCTAGGTCTAAAATCACCAAACCAGACGCTCTTTCCCTTCAGTTATCCCCAGCTCAGGATCAAGGGTCATCACTGTTGCTTCTTTGGAGACATCTGGGTTTGCACAATTTGCATGGGTTCAGCCAGGGTGCTGGTTGGAGTCAGAGAGGTGCTGTGTCTCTGTTGGGGGCAAGAAATCACCCACTCTCCATCCATCAGCTCGTTTTACATCTTCAAGGAGCTGCTGGGAAACCATCTGCACTGTAAACCCGATTAATTGGCAAAACTCTAAATATTTGAGGTAATCAGTTACATCAGTACATCAGTTCAGGCAGGAGGTGGTTGGTTCTGAATCTGGGTGGGGAAAGACTGCAAAGTTTCCGTGATGGTTTGGAGTGTGTTGGTAATCTATTTAATTTCCTGCTGGTGAGTGCCTAGGAAGGCTCCTTGGGTCTTTAATACCCCCACAGATGAGCTGGTTCTGCTGGATCCATTTCTGGCCAGATTATTCAGTCAGGCTTGCGAGAGGTCGTGGTGGATCCAAGTGCAGGTGGCGTAAGTGATCCCTGGTGTAAATGAAGAGGTGCTTGTGCAGGACTGAGCAGGAAGTGTGATAGTTTTATTACTGAGTGTAGATTGAGCTCAGAGTTGCGATATGAGCAGATGAAGTATTGCTGGAATGCAGAAGCGCGGAGCACCAGGGTAAGAGTGCTGAGATGAGGAGCAGCATGTGTGGCGCGAGTTTTACGGGAATGTGGAAGCCAGAAAGTCAATATGTTATGATAATTATGATATCATATGCTTGTGTGCAAGACAAATATAATATGAATTTTAATCACTTTAGACCACAAGCAGTACACACCACTGAAGTCATTGGACAATAATTGTACACATTTTTGGGATTACATTGTACACACTGAAGTGTAATCACAGAAGGCTTCAGGAGGGTTTAAGCAAAATTTGTCATGAATACATTAAGAGAGGCTGAATCTGTAGCTGGGAATAGAGTATTCTAAGTTGCCCTACTGACCACCATTGGGAAAGAATGAACAGAGAATAAACAGATTGTGAATGAAGTAAAAACAGTTAATGCTAAGGGAATTTTTCACCTGTGAAGTAATGTTGAAGGGTCCATAAGTCTATGTGCACCATTGAAAAAGCTTTTTTTTTTTTTTACTTTTTTTTCTTGTTTTTTTATACAATTATTTTTATGAAAGTTAAATACTTTCCACTGAAATATAAAATTTTCTATCTATTTACATAAAAACAGAGTTTCTTAGTGCTTGGTATATTCCCTTTTTATTTTATAGTGTGCCTAAATTGTTGCATAAAGTTAAAAAGATCAAAATCACAAATTTGCTTAAATTCAAATGGTGACCTGCAAAAAGTGCAGAATCATGACGTTCAAACATTCAAGACATTCCGCTTTTCTTATTTGTTCATAAACTTTCATAATTTCATTAATTCCAGGTTTAATCAAGAACCTCCTCATTTTGGACCACACTAAATATCAGTGCATATAGTCCACAATGCATTCATGAAATAATATTTATTAATGCAGAGTCAGTTTGAAATATTTGCAGAGTTATGATTAATTTTATGCATTTCCTAAACCACGGGTAAAACAGGGCATAAATAAATGGATTAATGGTGGAATTAAGATAAACCACTGCAAAGACTTTTACAAAAGTTTCTGTCTGTAGTTCAATAACATGACCTAATAAACTGTAAATAAAATAGGGAAGTAAACATGCCAGAAACACAGACACTAAAATGCCGAGGACTTTAGCTGCTTTTCTCTCAGATTTCATCGAGTGTGAGATTTTTAGTGTTTTAGGCCGTGTGTGATTATTAAGTTCTTTGATAGCAGTGACATGTTTTTTAGCAATTATAAAAACCAGAGTATATAATATTATTATGACAGAACATGGAAAAATGAAGGTTATTACAAGATCAACTAGAGACCAGACCTCGTTCAAAAAAAGATAACACTCTCCAGGACACGTTACAGAACTTGTGAAGCTTCCATTGAAATAAAATAGTGCTGTGTTATACACCAAAGAAACACACCAGTCAGAAGAAACCACAATGCTCATAGTCCTGGTAGAGATTGTGTTTGTGTAGAGAAACGGGTTTGAGAGAGCCAAGTACCGATCCACAGCGATCAGAGCAATATGATATATAGACAAGGTTGTGAGAACTGAAGCAATTATGAAACAACTGATACAGTAACAATGATCAAAAATCCAACACGACTCAGTGGTCCAGATTAACACTGGTGGCATCACCAAAGCCCCAATGAGGAAGTCTGACACCGCCAGAGAGAGCACGAGCATGTTAGTCGGTGTGTGAAGCTGCTTGAAGTGAAAAACAGAGATGATGACGAGCAGATTTCCACACACTGTTAGTACAATCACAGCAGCTGAACACACGTACAGTAAGATATAAACTGCAGGAGATACAGATCTCTCTGGACAGGAGGAGAGCTTGCAGAGATCAGACTGGTTAAACTCTGTCATATTCATCAATACATGCATCTTTAAATAAATGTAATCTTTGTTGCATTATGGTCAAATGAACTATAGGTCAGGCAGCTCCGATTTTTTTATAGTTTAAAAACCAAGCACGTCCCCTAAGTTTGATTGGCAGTTTAATGAATATGATGTCATGCACTGGGGATACAAAAGACCACAGAGAGCAGTAAGCAGAGAAAAAACACCCATTGTTTACGTGTCATAAAATACCTCAGTACATAATACAATCGTATCTTTTAATGATAATTATAATAAACACTACATACTTATACTGTGACATGTAGAGTTACAAGTATGTAACAAGAAAGTTTGGTAATGGACCCCAAATATAGCCCACTTAGACAGTTCTCACCTGACCTGTTTATGCTTATTTATGGACAATAGAGAAAGTTAGAATAAGAGGAAGAGTTGTTGGATATGATAGTCTCACATATTCTCTTGTGACCCTATAATGGGGTCGTTTGGTTTGATCCCCTTGTGGGGCATTGAGAGGTTTAGTTGTTAAGTGAAGATATTATAGAGTTGTTCAGGGAGATTCTGATGGGGAGATCAGAATAAGAATCACCTGGTATGAACAGCAGACTAGGTTTTCTGAGATTAAGATAGAGCTAATGAGCTGCCATGCCAAATTAGATGCCTTCAAGAAATGCCGACATCTGGGCTGAAGTATGAGGGTTAACATTGATTTAAAAACACATGCACATTATGTCATTTGGTAGATACCTTTATACAGAGCAATTTACTTTTATATAATTACACATTACATGAGCAGTTTAGGGTTAAGGGCCTTGCTCAAGGGCCCAACACTGGTAGCTTGGTGGTACACAGGTTTGAACTTGAGGACTTTGGCTCAGTAGTTCAATACATTAACTACTGAACTACACCTTCCCCTGATGCTATAACCCCGTTAAGAAGACCAAGTACTGAGTCTTACAGAACATCTGTAGAAAGTTCCCAGCCTGTTATTATTCTATTGCCACGAGAGATTTACAGCTCAAGACTGCAATCAGCTCCAGCAATGGACTGGTGGAACAGCGTTGCTAAGAAATTTGCACAATTATACAAAACAACCATTTTAACTATGACTATTTGCCATAAATCACATGTACAGTGGAGACTACAGTATATAAACCTATGTCACTAACTGTATTTTATGCTTGATCTAAAGCATTGGCCCAAATGTTTTGAATAACATTTGGAAACCTATGGATACCTAAATTGCTCTACTTCTGAATGTGTTTTTATGCAAAAACATGTGTACAGAGTACAGTTTAATAATATGCAATATTGTAGTGATTACTAACCTTGTTTCTTTCAAATGGGTTATAGAACTAATAAGAGATTTCCTTGAATTATCTAATATTGCATAAAAAAATTTTGGTTAAAAGACTATATCATCCATAAACTGGCATTTATTTTTGGGAGTAAAAAAATGTCAGAGTCAGACCTGCATACTTGAATGATCCTTTAATATTCAATATTCTTTATTGTCACTTTCCTGAGTATGGAAAAATTAGAGCAGTCATTACAGTGCAACTAAAAGTTTAATTTAATAATAAAAAAAACACAACTGTTTATGAAAACTTTATCAATATATCACTTGCCCCACCGAGGTTGAAGGAACCCTAGACCATTACTACACCCCCTGAACTTTATAACATAATAAACCCCCTGATAATTTGCTATAAACACTACTGTAGCAATTCCTTATTACCTGGGTTACTGGACCAATGGCAGTTTGAAATCATTCAATGTATGATGCACCCCCACACCTCTTACACACATCTATAAAAAAACTAAATCAAAACTATAATTAAAAAAAGACTGCATTTAGGAGTGGTGACAAGGATAAGATGAATAGGAAACAGACAGGAAAAGAGAAAAAAATAAGAAGGGTACGGTGTAACAGTCAGTTGCCTATTTACGGGGCTCCCGGCCTGCGGGGGCGCTGTGGGAACCCTTTATTCGAGCTTCATAAAAGAAGGAGAGAGGCTGGGTAACAGGGGGCCATTATACAGCCGAAGCCGATGCTAAAGCCGAAGCTAATGCTAAAGCCGAAGCTAACGCTAAAGCTATCTGCAATTTGTAAACCCGAATGCGGGATAGTAATGTCTGTGGCGCATGAGGGTTTTCTTTTTAGTGTGCTTCTCTCCTCTGCTCTTTGAGTGCTTCTCATCCTCCGACGTCTTCTGCCACCGTGTGTCAGCGCATCGGGTGCGGTGTCTTGTCGGCGCTCGTAAGGAGGGGGTCTTTGGTGTACGCTGTGCCGCCATTAAAGAGGACGTGCATCCGAAAGACGGCAAGAGCAGAGCAAGGCTCGTCCCGGGACGACTTCGCCGCTATAAAAACTTTGTGGGGAAAAGAGCTCAGAGACTCGGTGTGTGTGTGTGTATGTGTGTGTGTGTGTGTGTGTGTGTGTGAGTGTGTGGGTGTAGTGGATGATATTGGGAGCGAACGGAGTGACACTGTAAATAAATGTATATACACTTTTGGCTACACAAATATTGATCTCTGGTGGTCCTTATCCTCCCCTGATTCTGCTAACAGCAAGTTATTATTTTTATTAATAGTAGCGTGTTTGTTACAGTAGCGCCCAACGTGGGGCCATCAGAGTGTCATCATTATTATACATTGATACATTGTTGGTATTTGTTATTAGCTACCCAACCTTACCTTCCTACACTCCAAAATTACAGTCACTCAAGGGTTTGTTCAATCATACCGTTTATTAAAAATAAATTGGGGCAAAAACATGGCCGAGTCCGATGCCCAAGATGAGGAAGGGTTGGTGGCCCACGACTTCACAGCAGGCCCTTTTGTGACGCGTCGTGAACCCATTCAAGAGCTCATCAACACTCTTAGCCGCCTTTATCTAGGCACTGAGGATGAGGAAGGTTCCGGGGTGGATGACGAAGGCCCCCAAGGTGACGAAAGGGCAGAGCAACCTCTCGACGAGGAACAGCTGCCACCACCTCCTCCACCCGTGGACGCCGAGGACGATCAAAGTCTCATTTCCCTGGTGCTGGCGACCCGCCTTAGCCAGCTAGAAACGGCTCTGCAGGCACTGGACGATAAACTCTCCCAGCGAATGAATGAGCTGTCGGATCAGATGGGTGCGCTACAATGCAACCATAATACAGACATATTAACATGCCAGCAAAAACTGGGAAATGCTCAAGCAGAAATGCAACAACTGTATCAGATGGTAAAAAAACAGTGTGAGGAGCAGTTAAATGATGTAGGTCAGTTCGTGGTAGAGTGCATGAAGAGGCGAGACTCACAATTAAAGGCCATGATAGGCGCGCCACCGGTCGCTACCTCCACTCCTTTGCCTCGACCAGGGTCCGGTTCTCATCCTCCCTTTCCCAATAACTGCTTACACGCCACTACCTTCAAGGCTTATGTGAAGCTGGATTTCCCCAGGTTTGGTGGTACTGAGGGAGAAGATCCTATCAGTTTTGTGGAAAGGTGCGAGGAATACTTAGCCCTACATCCACTCT
>JAAGKR010003773.1:0-23623 GCA_011419295.1 Clarias macrocephalus
TGTGCTAACCACTATGCCATCATTCCACCAAGGTTGATATTGATACATATATTTTATCTATATCAAGTTGTACGGTGTTTGTATACATATTTCATATATACAAAACAGCAATCCTGTTTGGCCTGCCAATGGTGGCCGGTGTAGCGGGCTGCCCCTATCCATGACATTAAACGTAACATCAGACAGCGTCGTCATCTCCTTTTATATCATACTCTGAGGTAGTAAGGTATCTGCCGAGTCATTGGAGCAGCAGCAGTGGAATTGACCACACACTCCATTCTCAAGTAATGGTAGCACGCAGGCGTCATGATCTGCATGTGGGCGGATTTTATAAGATAAAATAAAATTAATCAATCAATAAAAATTTACAATCCATATGTAGAAGTCAATTAAGTGATTAATAGGAGTAATAAAAAAAATAAAGTAATACATAAAACAGAAACTAAAGCTGCTATGCTAAGCTAAAGAGATGAGTCTTGGCAGCTGTTTTAGATGGAGTAACGAATGTGTTAAGAGGGAATTTGTTCCAGAGCCTTGGCCCCCCTCTAGAGAACGCTTTAGAGCCCATTGTGCTCAGATACAGCCTGGTACTGATAGAAGGCCAGCCGAAGCAGATCACAACTTTCGAGCAGGGACATATGGTATAATGAGTTCAGTCAGGTACATCGGAGCAATGTTATGTGAAGCTTTAAATGTCAATAAAAGAATTTTAAGAGAAGTAATGAGAGTGTTGACTCCCTCGTCTGAAGGAGAAACCTCTCGTTTTTTGGCAGAATGTCCAGCATGAGGTATGTTTGGAGTTTAGGTTAAGGTAATCATAGTTTCCCCTCATTTTTGTAAGTTTTCTATTGACATTAAAAATGAATTTGCATTTTGGAGTGGAAAAAATTATGTAGCACTTACAAAAGAAAAATAAATCGCCTTACATATTTGTAGGAATTGCAGTATTTACTTAATTATTTTTTTTAAAATAGTAATTATTTCTTTAACAAGTTAACACAGGTCTCAGAGATTCCCAAAACGTATCTGTTAATGCTCTAATTAATGCATTAACCCTCAGACACTGAAACAACACAGAAAAAATAAATTCTATGTAAATTACATTAGTGTTAAACAAGCCTGGGCATGGTATCTTCTTATATGATGTCACAATAGGGTAAAAATCTAATAGACTTGTTTGAGCCCTGGCTAATACAAAGCAAATTGAAAACAGTAAAAGAAAGCTAAATTTTGCACACCACATCCCATCTAAATGAGAAAAACATATGTAGCTATCTAAGAAGAAAACAGTTTATTTAATATATAGTTTTGTTTGTATATTTTGGTGTTCATTCATTCTTTAAAACCACTTTTTTTTTATTCGGGTCATGATCATGTATTGAAGTGAACACCAGGAACACTGTGTGTATGTGTGTATGTGTGTATGTGTGTGTGTGTGTGTGTGTGTGTATGTGTGTGTATGTGTGTGTATGTGTGTGTATGTGTGTGTATGTGTGTGTATGTGTGTGTATGTGTGTGTGTGTGTGTGTATGTGTATCTATGTGTGTGTATGTGTGTGTGTGTATGTGTGTGTATGTGTGTGTATGTGTGTGTATGTGTGTGTATGTGTGTGTGTGTGTGTGTGTGTGTGTGTGTGTGTGTAGGAATACACTCTGGGCAAAACATCACTCCAGTGCAGGGCACTGTATGTGTGTATGCACACATACACACTAACATGGACATACTTATTTACTCACACACGTCCACATACTCGCCCTTGTACATAATGTCCATAAACCTTTATATGCTGGCACAGATGTTACGACAGGTCTTAATCTGTTACATTTCATCCTCTTCAAATGCTGCTGATTAAAAACCATTTAAAGATCAGCATTAAAGTCCCTGGTTTTGAAATTTTTTAATGTAAACCCAGTTGTTTCCTATTGCAGGTTCTCTGATGTTTAGTCAGAGTACAGAATTGTATGTACACTCCAGTTTAAAAGGATTGAAATGGCAAAGCTTGCTGCCTTCTTATTTATTTATTTTTTTTGCTTTAAATTATTTGAATATTTGAATTTGAGCTCAAAAGATGGACCAGAATTACGACCTTTAGTTATACCTAGATGGGTTACACAACTGGTCACTATGATTACAGACCACGCAAATTGTGGGAAAGCAAAAGTACTAGAACAGTCTTAAACCTAAATAACACTTAATATTTGGTTTATATCCCTTTCTCTCAATAACAGCATCAAGGCAGTGACATCATGAAAATGTTGCATAGTTCTTCTGGGATGCTTTTCCAGATTTATACTACTGTAAATTATATTTCAGCTGTTGTTTGTTTTAGGGAGGTTTCCTTATTTTTCGTGCTCATTTGGAAACTCAAATAGGTCAGGTGATCGACTTGGCCAGGCTAAAACCTTCCTCTTTTTTTCCCTTGATGAAGTTCTTTGTTGTGGTGTGCAGTGTGTTTTGGGTCATTGTCTTGCTGCAAGATGATTGTTGCATTACTTTGTAAATTGAGAAAGAGAATGTTTCTCTAATCTTCGGAATTTAATAAAAAAAATAAAATATTGATATAATGAAATAAATGAATGACATTGAATGACAGTGTAGAACATTATTGACCAATAGTAACACTGTTAAAGTTTGTCAGTGTAGGTTGTGATAATTTTAATACAGTGGAACCGTGGTGTGGCTTTTATGAGTAATTGGATTATTCCCTAATATAAATCTGTGCTTTGATCATAAGTAGATTTACTGAACATTGGAAGGGCTTCATGGCTGCTAACAGTATGAGAATCTTTGTCCTTTCTGTTGACTAGTCAGTGTTCGTAGAAGCACAAGCTCTGCAGAATAGACTAGACTTGAGATGGTGAATAATGACAGAGATGAAGGAAAGGAGTGAGAATGTGTCGAGGACGTGCAATCAGGAAGACAGATGCTCCCTGGCAGAAAGTGGGAACACAGCTGGAGAAGAGCTGGTGTTGATGAGCCCGAGCCAAATACTGTGCTGATTCCTGTGACATTTGAATCTTAACCATTGGCTGAGCTAAATACATCTCCCATCCTCAATTTTACTGTGTGAATTGTGTAGTGTATTTTTTATCTTGCTTTGTCTGCATGCACTAAACAAAAACTATAATATATATATGAAAAATATTTCATTACATTACTGTAGCTACCACTTTCAGGCCTAGTCTGTTTGGGTTACAGCAGTTAAATCATGGGACTGGCCAACACCCATTGGGTTAGCTGAAGAGGTTACGATTTGTCCATCAAAGCTGAGTGTTATGAAAGTAGAAGATGATCTGGCAGGAAATGTGACAAAATGTCATGGGTTCAGAGTGTGCTAACTGCTGATAAAAAAAAACACACAGCATTGTTTAGCCACAACAGGATGACCAAGCCTACTTTTAGATACTAAATGAGTTAATACAGCAGGCTGTGCTTATGCTCCGAGCCCAAACTTTTCGGAGCATAATAAAACACACAAACATTCAGTTAAACTCATGATGCACAGACTGGAAGTTTCGTCTTCTTCTTTGTTGTTTACCAGTGGTTGGAATCCAGAAGGTTGCTTACATTACCACTAATTGTAGGTCTCCTTCTCCGTCATCATCCCAGACTCTTAAAGCTGATTTTCCAGGCCAGTCTTCCTCAACGGGTAAGGGGTTCTGTATAATGACTGGCCTTGCTCTTAGGAAAAAGAAACTAAAATGAATGAAAAATAAAAAAGTCTAATGCTTCCATCCCTGATCTTGTGTTGATGTGTTTGTTGAGGAGAATGAGATCTATAGGTGGCAGTGATGCAGCCTACAGAACTCCAACAGATGCTGAGTGGTACTGAAAGAGAAAATAAAAAATGTGTGTGGAAGTACCGGATAAAGCAGACGAAGAGTTTAAGACTGTATGTTTTAAGACAGTGTATTTTCATTAAATGTATGTTTACCAGAATGCTGACATCATACATTTCCACAATAACCAATAAGGTTTATTTTGAATCCTTTTCAGTCTGTGGATTGAGCCAGCCTGCTTATAACCCAGTTCCCCTTTTGCCATCCTTATTTTCACAAAGAATCTCACAAAACTCATGTTGTTCTACAAGACTTTTTTACAGCAATTAATTTTTTGCGAACTCTTTATGTGTACAGTCAGAGTGGCAGGGCTATTCACAGACGTATTGGGTGAGAGCGAATCAATGCTCTGTAATAATTAAATATGATTTTGCCTCATTTTTACATAAAAAACAACATAGAAATTTAATATGTGGAGGTCAGTGTTGATGCAAAAATAAATTAGTGTATGTGCAACACTGGATTCTGCCCCTAGAGCTGTTTAAATAAACTTTAAACCGATGGGTAAATGTGCATCTGGTTATCATGAATTGTTAATGATGAATCGATTATTGATTTATTTATTTCTTTATTATTATTATTATTTTTTTGACTATTGGTTAAGAAAATTTACAACCTTAGCCCGTGCATTTAATCTTAGGTTGTTTAAAGCCCTGGCACTACTGCAGCAAATGGGATTGTATCTGTGCCCCTTAACAAAGCAGGCTTTTCTCCAACCATTTAAAATTATAGATGTTGTAGAGATGTTGTAGTACACACTATAATGAAATGATGTTTATTATTCATTTTAGTTTCTGTCCCTGAAAGCATTGTCAGTCATTATACAGAACCGCTTACACGAGGGTTAAGTACCCTGCTTAAGTTTTTAAATATTAATCTCTAGCACAACCAGTGTTCATCCTGTTCATAGAAATACTGATGATAATGCTTGCTGACCTTTTTTGTTTGTTTGTTTGTTTGTTAAAAAAAACAACCAAGGAGAATATGACAAAATATTCATACCATTCAGAAAGTAAAACTGCTCTACGTTTTTTCCTTATTTTCAACACTGCAATGCCATTTGGTGCTATAAAGAATAACAGCTTTAATATGAACTGCAGGATAATAAATGGTTACAGTGAAGTTTATGGTAAAGGCAGCGTATTAGAAAAGTACTGATATTTTATGTTATTTCATTAGCTTATTGGTTAGAATCATTGGATTTAAAGAAAATCCACAGAAAAATAAAATCACCCTAGCATATTCGCATAATTATCGTGCAATAACAATAATAATAATAATAATTGGTTGTAAATGTTGCTAATATTTAAAATGCATCTTGGTTTTTGCTATCATATCATATGGAGATTTTTTTATGAATTGAATTTCAGATACTATTTATAGCCATGTGTTAGAGCTCTGGCTGTTACCCCCTACCCATCCTTACACATCCACATACTGTGTTAATAGCCATGGCAACGGTTGGTGTCGTGGTGAAACTTATTGACTATATCCACTCTGTCACACACAAATCCAACCATCTCTTTAAGAATACACTTCGTAATAATGATTGTTTTCATGCATGTGTAAAAAATGCAAACTGAAAATGCAAAAAAAAAAAAAAAAAAGCTAAGTGAAAGACAGAGTATCTAAAGAACCTGATATCTGTGCAATTAAAAGACGTTGAAGAAAGGGGACATTTACAGCATGTGCTCTTTTAAAAGATTACTCCAGGAAGAGGGTATGCATGAAAAAAAGAAGAAAAAAAGCTCACTATTGAAGTTTCCTTTGCGTCTACATGTGTTTGTGTGTGTACGTGATGACAGAATGTCAAAGATCAGTGTTTGCTCTCATGCTGCTCTGACATGAATGTCAACAGATGATTCAAAGCAGGGCAGAAGCTCAACCAGGTACACAGCTCTCATCTTACAGCTCACATAAAGAGTGCTGCAGCATCGCGTAAACAAGGAAAGAACAATGCAGACAGGAGGACAGAGAATCATCCAATAGAGTTAAGACAGGTGACATGGGTGTGCTGAAAAAATGAAAAATTCTTTATTATTGATGTACTAATTTTGCTATTCATATTCATCCTGATCAAAATAATAATAAAGTGAGATGACCCGACAGGATTTAGTTTGTCTATGGAGCCATGCAGAAAATAGGGTTGGATGGAGGGATGAGGAGGTAACGCAAATGAGTGAAAGAAAGCGTTCATCAGGAAGAGGGGAGTAGGAATTGTCTCTGCATTTGTCTGTAGTGAAGAAACAGTGTCTTCAACCCCGAGTTCAGCAAGACATGTCAAATCAACGTGGCTGCTCACGGTAGGAACAGTGAACAAATCAGCACCAATTGATTTATTATTAAATTAGTTATACTGTATATTAAAGCTGAAAGTAATGATTATATTGACAATTGAATGATCAATCGATTACTGAAACTAATAATCGACTATACAGATTATGAATTGCACAGTTACTCTATGGTTCTTATTTAACTGTTTTTAAATATAGATACACTACCAGTCAAAAAATTTGGACGCACAAAACAGTATTGAAGGCATTTATGGTTTTACGGTGGTTGGCATCCAGTAAGTAGTATTACCGCCACCCCTACAGTATACTTGCATCTCGCTATTCTCTTTCAGACTCTTAACTCCCTATTGTTGTCTTATTTCATTACTGTATCAGCCAGTTTCGAGAAAAGCCAACTAGAGTTCTCCCCTAGTGTGACCTCATATAAGAAGATCCCCTTCCCTGTCTCGTTGCTCACCATTGCTGTTCTGTGGAGGGGGCATGGCTCAACAGTAGCTCATTTACCTAGACACAGAAACGGTGCATTTGAAGGAGGAGAAAATTAAAGAGTGTTTGAGGTAACATGTTAAAGATATCGTAAGTGTGAAATGGTCATAATTTTTGGGGTATGGTCACCATAGTAGCATCAAAAGCTTTGACAAGAGAAAAACTCCTTGAGTCGACATCAGGAAGAAACCTTGAGTGGAAGCAGATGTAAAAGGGAACCCATCTTCACCTGTTTGACTGTATTCAGGCTGGGGCTGTATTTAGGATTGTGGCCCCAGGGTAGAAGTGGGCCCCTGAGGGCTGAAAAACTTATTTATTATTTATAAGATCATGGTGATGAATGCTGTTTGTAATGGCCCTGTGCAAAACAGACTGTAGAATCACCCCTGGCTGTATACTGTAGAGTCAGGCAGCGCTACATGTGTTGAAAGGGACTTGAGTGCATGTATCAGCTGTGCTACTGATGTGTTGGCAAATTCAGGCCTAATCACAAGAGTATTGGGGGGGGGGGGGGGGGTGGCAGGGTAAGAAGTCACTTGACACTGCTCTTACTGATATGTTGTATGAATCTATAGTTCTAATACCTCTGCCTCAGTACTTCATTCCATACTATGTGTTTGTAGTGCTGTTGTGCCTGTCCCCTCGAAAGCCCAAAATAATCCACTCTAAAACATTTAGCAGCAAATCTGTTGTGGATGCTAAAAATAGACCTCCGTGTTCAGCCCTGCTAGCCCAGTTATACCAGCAGCTTGTTTTCAATTTGAGTTATGCATTTATAGATATAGTGGATGATGAAGAAAAATCCCACAGTGTTCTGGAGTTTATTGCTGTTATGACTCGCCACTTTCACGCAGAAATTGCACTGTAAGGGCGATAATAAAACCCCCTTGAAACGACGCTTTCACTCGGGTTATGCATACAAGAGTGTTGAGGTGTTTTTGCTAGCTCTGCACATTTACGTCACTCACCAAACACATTGTTCTGCTCAGAGCTTGCTGTCTCTCAAAATTCACTGCTGTTTTCCACTGATGAGGTGCATAACTGGTTAAAAAATAAAATACGACTGCCTTTAAGGACTGTCTTAGTGGTCTAGGATTAGCTCCTGTTTGTCACATTCTAACCAATCATAAAAAAGTCCCAACAAAAAACATACATCTTACTGCATAACTTAATGCTACAGTCAGCCCAGTGCTGTCTGTTACATTTCTAAAAATTTCATTTCACCTAAATATTTTTTTATGTGATCCAAAAATAAATGTCTGTCACTGCTGACCAATCTCAATGTCAGCTTATGCTTTAGTTTACTTGATGCACTACTGCTTGAGCACTATTCAGGTATGGCGGTTTGTCTAATTGACTCTTTATAGGATATTTGTGGGTTTGAACCTCCCCAGTACTTTCCCAGTAGAGTGGAGGTCATTTAGGCAATAGCATTATATGGAGGCTGCAATGCGGTTGTAGGCATCACATTACCAAGGCATCACAGCCATGCTGATATCCATAACAGCACTACGTCTCGTGTGATAATGCTTTTGTACAAAAGCTCCACAAACACCATTTATAACCAAGAAAGTATCATTTGTTTCATTATTTAACCAGCTATTGTTCTCCGCCAACACATCTCCTTCCACAGCTGGCATCCATATCAACTTACTTTCTTCTATGCTGCAACCAACAGTCTAATTAACGATTATAGAACACCTGGGATGCAGAGTGATATGTATAGTTAAAGGTCTCTGTGCTGTTACCATCTATTATCACCACTCATCCAATCAGATTACGTATAGTTCTCCGACTTATGAAGGAGTTCCGTTCCAGGAGCACGTTTGTAAGTCGGATTTGTTCTCAAGTCTTGTACACCTTTAACATGAATATACAATGTAAAGCATAACAATTCACTTGGCTAAATCTCTGTCCCCCTTTACCCACACAAAAACATTAATCGTGCCTTATTAAGTGTTTTGTCTGGGCCTTTAAATTGCGAGGGGAATCCCAGATGCCATTTTGTCTCAGAGATGTTTTGGACTGTGAACTCTGTTTTGTTGAGGATTTTTTTTTCTCAAATTAGAATTGTACCCCATCAGGACAGTTTTACTGGACAGCCATTTTTTTTTATCACGCACACATATTCACTTACACACTGAAAATATTGTAGATTATTTTAAATATTGGTATCTGGATTGTCTGTGTATTTTGTACAATACACTACTACACTGATCTACATCCGTGATTGAATCAGATGTACAGTAGAACCATGGTCACATTCATATCTGCAGAAATTCGTAACTCGAATGTTCATAAGTCTGGGACTAAATTTATTTGGACAGAATTAACTGATGTATGATATAACAGAAAACTATTGTGTATTTTGTATACACAAGCAAAGTATCCATCTTTCACATCATTATATAAAATGGATGTGTATCTCACACTCAAAAGAAGCATACAGTATACATAAGGGAAAACATAAATCACCATGCTGGCAAAAATTGCCTTAAATGGAACCTTGCAGGACTCCTGACTGACTAAATACAGCGTTGAGAAGTGTTGATTTTATCAAAGGAATTACACTAGTTTGCAAATTGTTTGACATCACCACTTCAACCTTAATAACTTTAATTGTAAACCTAAACAGAATAAACTGCAGCAGACTTTTAGAATCAAGATTTTCGCTCTCTCTCCCGCTCCCTCTCTCTTTCTCTCTCAGACTTCCTCATTTCATTTTCTTGCTTTAGCAGGCACTCCGGGTTTGAGGGGTGACAAAAATAACTTGGTATACTAGAACTAATCCGTTAATGCTCTGTGACTGAGTGATTAGCCTCAGGGAGCCGTCTCACAGCAGCACAGAGAACGATGGATGAGGAAAATGGCTTCCTTATGGATGAGAAAATGTTGTCCCATGTAATTTGTTTGTAAATATTTTATACATGTACAGTAACTCAAAAAAGTGAGTACACCCCTCACATTTCAACAACCACTTTATTATATATTCTCAAAGGAGAATACTATAGAAATGAAAATTGGATATACTTTAGAGCAGCTTGTATAGCAGTACTGATTTACTGTCCTCTAATAATAATTCAACATGCAGACTTTATTCTCTAAATAACCGTCAATGAAAATTACTACACCCTAAGTGAAGATGTCAAAACTGTGTCCAAGGTGTCAATATTATGTGTGAGCACCATTGTTCTCTAGCACGGCCTTAATCCTCCTGGGCATGGAATTCATCAGAGATGCACATGTTGTTGCTGGGATCCTCTTGCACTCCTCTGTAATGATATCACGGAGCTGCCGGATGTTAGACACATGGCGCTTCACCACCTTCCGCTTAAGGACGCTCCACAGGTGCTCAATAGGGTCCAGGTCTGGAGACATGCTCGGCCACTGACAAATACATGAACACAATGAATAGGACATGTGACTTTACATGGTTAAAGATGTACAGCTGTTACCATTTACGGCGTACTCACTTTTGTTGACAGCTATTTTGACAATAATGGCTGTATGTTGAGTTATTTTCAGAGGACAGTAAATCTATACTGTTATACAAGCTGCTCATTGACTTCTCTAAAATATATCCAAGTTTCATTTCTATAGTATTGTCCTTTCAGAAGACGTTTGCTGAAATTAGAGGGGTGTGCTTATTTGAATGATGATTACACTTCCAAATTACATGACCGTTATAGTGTATAAATAATAGTTACTAGGGATGGAGTAATCAGGCCACTCGATACAATATTATCACGATATCTAGATGCCGATTTGATTTGTATTGCAATTCTATATGTATTTTTTTTTAAAGATGTTGTTATAATTCTAAACGTACTTGATGAATACTTTGTTCCTTCCACACAGCCCACCACTCCTCTTTACCATTATGTGACTAGTTTACAGCACAACACCAGTATGATTATAGAGGAATGTCAACATTTTACTGCCTCAAATACATATTGTACAGAAAAATATATATATATTTTGGAGTCAGTGTGATGATGCATGAATTATGCGTAACTGAATCGATATATGAATCATATATATATATGAATTTAAACAGATTATTGGTATTGTGAGGTTTATAAATCCCAGTCCCAATGTGGAGTGGGATGCAGTGTTTGAATTGTCATGGAAATAACTCAGTGTGTATTCAGATGTTACACTAAAGCTGTCTTTTCCTCTGGAAAGCCTGATAAATACGGGCCATCTGCTGTGTGGTGGCAGTAAATAACTGAATTGAGAGACTGCGTTTTTCACATGGAGTACATCCTGGCAGGTGCTGAAGCCATCTCTCATTTCCCTTCTTACTGGGTTGTTGCTCCTCTCACGGAGTAAATACTAGAAATGTACAATATTTGTATTATCATTCTAAATTTCAGACTTGCATCATCCATGCACTTGATAGAGATGATGAAGAGCATGATAAAGACCATTGCCAGGAACAGAAAGCAAAGCCACCCTAGACTTAGATTTGTTTTTGTTTTTTTTTATTCTTATTTTATTTTTTTATTCTGACAAAAAAACTTCTATTATATAATACAGGTAATTGTAGTTTTTTGTTAAAATTACATGGTCCAACTCAAATCCACCAACACAAGCCTTTTATCAGGACATTTGAAGATTTTCTACTGACAAATCAAAACACTAAGTCCTGATGCAAACCGAGCAATTTTTAAAGGTCCCATATTTTCCTAAAAGGTTAGCCCAGTCAATGCTCCAGCAGAAATACCCCGCAGATTTTTCATACCTTAACCTCTTTCAGTTTTACTCCTTTGCACTTTGAATGCACTGTTTCAGTGTCTATGTAAATGAGGCACTGCTGAGCCACCTCTAGAGGGTGGACCTGAGCAACCAGCCAAGGAAGGGTGCCTTTACGTCATCACGAAGGGGGGGGGGACATCTAATTGACTTGTTTAAGCATCAAATGGTGAACAATGTTTTAATGGTGTAGGACGTATATAATAAGCCACCCCCACCAAAAAAAAATTATAATAATGATAATAAAAATTCTACTCATCTTCATGTTTGTATCTGAATATCTCACTTCAGGATCCTTGAATGGCAGAAATCATCTGGTATTCTATTATTGTGAACAGAGATATGAAGTCATTATAAGTGGATTTGGGGAAGGAAATTATTTTATAGCTGCCAAGCCAAGCTTGTGGATCAAAAGATGGGCTCTGATCTCTAAACGAGGACAAGGACTACATAAGATTAAAATGGTTCAGAGTAATTTCTCACATGCTGAGAAGGTCAGATACTCACTCTGATGTGGGTTTCAAAAGAAATCCTGGCAGCATGTCCAATGTAGAAAATTACCTCCTCTTCCATCAGCTGTTTATTATTTTATTTTTTTTAGGTGCATGAAAATGATCAGGAGCTTTATTCAGTAATAATGCCAACTAAATTCAGTAATGTTTTTATATTTGCCATTTTCTCTTACTGTAAAATTTTCATTAAGTGTGTTCTCCGTGTTGCTACTTTCGAGCGGTGTATGAAATGGTCCCTGACTAATTATCGCATGCATTGGAAAAAGTCTGCATTCCACACAGCACTGCTGAAGAGGACAGTATGGCATTTTCCATCCAGCTCTTTAATGCAGAAAAAACTCTGCAAAAGATTTTTAGGCTTGACTGAGGTTAATCTGTTGGTCTATCCATAAATGTGAATAAGAGTAAAAGATAGAGATGAGATGTGAAGAAGAGTAAAGGATACAGATTTATTGAATAAATAGTGATGTAGAGGCATTAGTGACAGGTTTGAGTCATATGTCTGGATATATATAACCCTAAACATGGGCACAGAGGAAATAAAAGGTTTTGTTGTTCAAACAGCCCGGCCTGGGTTGAAATGGTTACTGAAGATTGAATCAAACCAAACGACACAATGCAATGTGGGTATTTTTTTATTGCCACTATTGTAGAGATTGTTAAACATTTTCCTATAAAATAAATCCTCCTTCTGCTCAGATGTACTATATATTATATAAATATTTTCAGTAATTCTTCTGTATTTATGCCTGTCATGAACCTTTTTTATTCTTAAACATTGGTCTAGGTGGGCTTTTTTTTGTAGTGTAACTGTTTTTTAGTTAACTCATTCAATTTGATTGACCAGTGAAACAAGCTAATAATGAATCAATTAATAGCCATAACATTTACAGCACTGACACCTGAAATGAAGAATATCTGTCTGTTTATTGACTTTTGCAGAAACGTGACTACCATGAAGTCTGTCACAAACATGCATGGCAGAAGTATCGCTAACCGACATTAGGCTACTACTGTATGCACTTTCATTGATTATTATGCTCAAGGTGTATTACAACAGAAATATTACCTGATGGTTACCTGATTAACTACTTTGATTCCAATCAAATTCAAATTTTATTTGGGACATACACAGCCATACACAGTATGACATGCAGTGAAATGCTGCCATTGACCTAAGAAGAAAAAAAAAGTAAATAGAATATAAAGAAAACTTTATCTGTAAAGTATACAATATGTACAATGAGTAATATTATAAAATAGAATTGAAGTAGAAGTGTACCCGAGTGTAAAGGTTATGCAGGATAACTGGGTGCAGTTAATCATTTGTGTGAAAAATTTGCAATGTCCAGTCACGGGCAGAACAATGTGCAAAGTCCCAGAGGTGTGCAACTTGTAGGCCGTGTATAAATGTGCGATGTGATGAGTAGTATAAGAGTAGGGAGAGTGTATGTTGTGGTGGACTTCATAACTTATGCAAATATAAGAAAAAAAGTAAACAATATTCATATTGCACAAATTTTATTCATCATAAAGTGATTATTTTAGATGGTGTACAAATATGTGATTCCCTCTGGATTTAAAATGAGACTATGCTATGGAAAATGCTTTGCTTTACGCTTCATAAAAATACCTACATGTAATGTTAACTGTTATTCACATTTCAAGGTTTCTAATTAATAGCTACCTCACTGTTGGAGAGTTGAATCTCAAATGGCATAAAATGGAAACCTAGTGCACGATATAGAGTGCAGAATCTGTTTTTACACACACACTGTACTGTAGTGCCCTTGTTTAGGGGTTAGGGAGGGATTTGTGATTCAGCCTTGTACATGAGTTAGTGTTGCAGTTTTTTACTGCAACACGTTTTGTTTTTTTGTTTTTTTGTTTTTACAGTTTACTGGCCATTCTCCACTATGTTTTGGAAACCAACACAAAATGGCCAACTTTGCAAATAATATGCAAAATAAATAAATTCACATAAGTTTAAACAAAACCAAAAGACCTCTGAGACATTGAGCTGAGAGAAGTGCAGAGTCGCGTCACTGTTGTGTGACTCATTCTGAAAGTTCCTCTGAATCATCAGGAAGCAGCTGAATCAAAAAGAAAACTGCTTGTTAAGTAGATGTGGACTGATCAGGTGATGAGACGTCCTGCTTGTTGATGAGCACGGTGTATTTAAACTGTAAGTACCACTCATAACAACTCTCATTTCTGTCTTCTGTCTTGTTGCTCTCATTAACAGAGGCAGCAGTGTATGTGTGTGTGAGAGAGAGGGAGTGTGTGTATGGTATTTGGGTGCTTGTGAGTGATGGACCAGCAAAGGCAGCGTTCTCTCTCCACGTCTGGGGAAACACTATACCAGGTTCTGGGGGTTTCTAAAAACGCCTCACCAGATGACATCAAAAAGTGCTACAGGTAAGACACTCACCAGTGTGAGTTAACCTCTTTGTTTAATGTTCATTTAGAAATATTTTCGTGAGGTGCATCTTAGCTCTCAAATTACTGTCCTGTGAATTAGCGTTTGTTGTTATGTATGTGCATTTACTACAAGGGACGTTCAAGTCAAACCAGGACTTTTCATTGTGCAGATGAGAGTAAATATTCCTTTAATCTCTCAATATAATACCCTGCTACACTAATGCATTCATTATAGTGCTTGGATACCATCAGGGTATAAGGATTTCTTAGATCACATGATCAGAGACATGATCAGAATGTCTGCTTCATATGCAATGTGGAAGTGGAGTTGGTGAATGTTTGTGTGTACAGTTCCCGCAGACAGATGCGTATCTTTAGCAAGATTGTGTTATCCGTCGACTTTTGAGGATCAGGTGTGTCACTCACTGAATGTTCATGAGAACAGCAGCAGTTAGCCTTCTTTAAAACATTTCCACCATTCACGTTTTACTGCAGCTACTCCCGGTTTGATTTGGGCGCCCCTTGTAGTCTCAACAACATGTTCTCTTTGGGGTCCAGCGGTAAGCACACAGAGCTCTCACTGCAGCAACTAGAGTTAGAATCCCAAAGGTATTAATGTTGCTTTTGAAGTGTTTTTTGGAACATTAAGGTTGTTCCGACATCATTTCATCAACGTAAATCTAACTTTCAAAAACCAATTAATATCATTGTTGTCCCAACATCCATAATGGTGCCAAATTAATATCACGATTATATTTTGATAACCAAAAGTTTCTTTTGGGATAGCCCATTTTCCATTGCATGCTTTATAACTCTTTGTCAGTAATGATATATTTGATGTGATTATCTATGTTATATACAGTATCTGTAGAGGTAGACGGGTGTCTTTCATTTCAGTCAGAATGAAATCTTTACATTTCACTTTTTGGGTTCACTAGAATATAAATGGTCTATCTTTACTTCTGCATGAGATGCCTGCAAGAAAGAAATGTATTCAGTTCTGCAAAGTTTGTACTTTTCGTAACTATATGGAGGTAAAAGAAAAAAAAATTTTCTGAGATTGCCACACATTTGAGGAATCCCTATTTTTCAACATTGTAGGGTTGATTGAGAAAGAAGGAAAAAGGATCAAAACGTCTTGTTAATGGTTTTACTGTGATTGCAAATTTCCTAAAGCCATGACAATAATCATATTTTAAAAAATCACTCCAGACATGTTCAGTTACAAAGTGATCTGATTATACCTCTCTTGCTTGCATCAAAGGAAACTAGCTCTGAAGTTTCACCCAGACAAGAACCCTGATAACCCAGAAGCAGCGGAGAAGTTTAAGGAGATCAACAATGCTAACACCATCCTCACCGATCCCACTAAACGCAACATCTATGACCAGTATGGTTCTCTCGGCCTCTATGTGGCTGAGCAGTTCGGAGAGGAGAACGTGAACACTTATTTTGTGCTGTCCAGCTGGTGGGCCAAAGTGAGTGTGCAGACAATTACACACACACAAAACATGCAGATGTGTATGCAACCCCTGCAAAAACAATTATGGAATTGCCACACTTTTCACAAATGGAATATGAAACATTTCTGCCGTCATCATTTCGTAAAAAAACCTGCATCTTTCGGTAATTCAGACCCAACTCAATTTTATGCAAATGTTCCTTGTGGCTTCGTTGAAACATTCCCATAACTATCAGGAAGAAATCCACAATTATAGTAAAGTAATATTCACATTCTCTCAAGATTATTCAGTATGTCAAGTTATTTTATAAAAGAGGTTTCTATCCTTGGTGCTAGAGGACACCCTGTCCTGCACATTTTACTGTTTTTCCATTTCAGGTTAGAAAAGGCTGCTAATTAGACTGATTAGTTAGATCATGTGTGATGGTAGATGGGAAAACACTAGAAGGTGCAGGGCAGGGGGTCCTTCAGGACCAGGACGGCAAACTACTGATGTATAATTTAACCTAGGATTGTCAGATTAAAATGACAGGATCCACCAAGGTGATGCTGAAAACTTATCCATTCTGACACAACACATTTAACCAACCATGAATGAGGATCAAGGTATTAAAAGAAAAAAAAAATTCAGTCCATGCTTCAAATACTTCAGGCTGTCCTCCAATCCTCTACACTAAAGTACTAATTGTGATTTGTTTATTTATTTTAAACTTGATATTTTTCATGCTGCTTCCAACAACATTGGTTGGTTCCATGTATTTTCCTCTAATTGATATAAGGGAAAATGCCATTTTAAATTGGTATTTCATAGTATTTGCCAGGGGTTGTATGTTTTTAGAGGCATCATAGCAGATCTGACATTCTTTATTTGTTTGTTCTTTAAGATTCTTCGGAAAAGACTTGTGTTTCATGTTTTATTCAATACCATCTGTGACCTGCAGGCGCTGTTCATCTTCTGCGGCATTGCGACCGGGTGCTACTGCTGCTGCTGTCTGTGCTGCTGCTGTAACTGCTGCTGTGGGAAGTGTAAACCACGACCTCCTATGGAACATGATCCTGATTTTTACGTCTCTCCTGAGGACCTGGAAGCTGAGATGAAAGCAGAGGAGAGAGGTGAGGTCACAAAACAAGTGCATAGTACTTTTTTATTTGTATATAATTTTTTTAAAGTTCAGATGAAAAACAAGTACTGACCCAAAATCTTTTTCAGTCAATTTCAATTTGTTGACTCTAACTTGGAGGGAGGTAATATTACAGAAGACAATATTAGCTCATTTAATTAACAATACAGTATTGTACCGAGTGCAAGAATTTTTTGGCATGATGGGGCACGGCTCTCTCTGCGGAACATGCATGCATTTAAACTTGGGGGCAATTTACACTCACCATTTCAGCTACTTGCATGTTTTTGGAAGGCATAAGGAAACTGGAGGATACACTCGAAATTTCAGAGTATCCTGAGCTCAGACTGCAGAGCAATAAGACAAAAGAGTTGAGTTGTTTCTGATCAAGACAAGACAAAAATCCAGGAGCTAGATTACATGAGAATGAGAAGTTCCCAGGGTGGTGGGTGTTTAACGTGTTGTACGTACAGACTGTATAAGAACTGGACAAACCAACCATGATGTCACATGTAGGTTTTCTGAAGAGTAATTTTGAAGCTCAGCTGTGGGAGCTCTGGTCATTGACATCTTGGTAGTAGCTGACTCCGCCTAAACCCCGGTTGATTCCTAAAGGGGCAAATGGGCGGAGCAAATGGAGCATGACTGATGGTTGGAACGCGCCTAGTTTCCTTACTTACCATAAGCTAGCTGGCTTAGGTTAATGCAATAGTTGTATTGACCTATTTAAATTGTTCTTGTTTTGATTTGTCCATTGCAAACAGCTGAAATTTGGAGATTTTTGTTTTTCTTTAAAAATTCAAATTTCAAACTTGCAATGAGGGTTGCATAATTCTGACTGCAACTGTATTTATGAATCATAATAGCAAAAGATTAAGCAGGTTCCAAAACCACACATATTTGATACTGGATGGCCAATTGGGGAAGAAAAAAAATATATATATATAAATATATATATAAATATAAAAATATATATATAAATTTCCCACTTTGTTTGGCACCTAGAAACTACTTAGTGGTAATGGAGAATAGGTGCTATATAAATAAAGATTGATTGATTGATGGTCAAACAGGTCGTTTAAAATTTGTGCTATTTTTAGTCAAGAAAGCTAAATTGATTACTTTGAAGACATGCATCATGATTTTTTTTTTGTTTTGTTTTGTTTTTTACATTTGTTTTTTGAGGGCACTGATTCTGTGGAAAAGAATAAGTGAGTGACAAACCATCTTTGCAATTATATTAATCAAGCACCTTGAGTTACTGCTACTAGCCTGAGTAGAAGGCAGTTATCAGTTGCCCCTTCTGTTATGTAGGACACCTACCAAAGATCTGTAATAAACAGTAAAAAGCATATATTTACATGAATAACTTGTAACTGCATGTCTCTTTCCATGTCTCATGCTTCACACACAGAAGGTGACCCCATCAGCGTGCAGCCTTCCTCAGCTACAGAAACCACTCAACTCACGGCAGATGGTCACCACACCAGCTACCGCACCGACACCGGACTCAACTAGATGACTGCCTGCCTTTCCCTCCTCTAGAACACCAGACCAGCAGAGGGAGCCATCCTGCGTCAATCACCCAGGCACTGCTGAGAGGGCTGAAGGAGTGGACAGCTGTCTGTCTATCTGCTGTCAAATAGGAAAGCTCTCAAAGCTCAGGCTCGTCTCTATACATGTAAAGGAGCAAGGTTTTATTTTTCCCTTGCATTGTTTTTTTTTTTTTTGTTGTTGTTGTTCTTTTTTTAGTCCAAAATGCAGCCTGTTTAACATCACATTCTGAAGTACATCTGCATCCCAAACACACAGTCTTGTTTTTCTGTAGATGTAGATGTTCATATTCGAACCGATGCATTCAAAAGCATTCAACTTGAACTAATGCGTAGTTCTTAATAAATACTGTCCTCATTGTACTTGGACATTCAAATATACTGTTTATTTAATTTATTAACCTAGACTTGAAGACTAGAATCATAAATTACTAAATTAATACTTAATGTTATAAACTTCAGTGTTTAATGTCTTATGGTTTTTACATTGATTTTAACTGAATGTAGACATGGTTAACCACTTAAGGAACATTTTAGTGCAAATGTCTGTGTTTATCTGTTTTACAATTTAGCCACAAAAAAAAAAACGTACACAGCCCTTACGCCCACCCAAGTGTTGTGGGTGGGGACGGGCAAATGACATGCTTTTATATCTTGTTGGAGACCAGATGTCCCTTCAAGAATAGGAATATCTAACAGTTTTCATTTCATGCGCTGTTCTCCATGAGGAAAACAATTTTTTTCCCCAACCCAACTGTTTTATTTAGAAATTTTAGAAATCAAAAGAGCACCAAAAGCTTCCTGTCAGATACTAAAGTTAAATATTAGGGTTAAATTTAGGTCTAGGCATAGCATTAATTAGCTACATTAATAATACTGCAATGTCCTTGGATGGTCCTGACAAGTGTGCGCGCGTGTGTGCACGTGTCTGCTGTGATAGAAATACAGTGCCATCTGTTGAGGTATTAGCACAGTAAACTCATTTTTGACTTTGTTTCTCTTGACTCTGTATGTTATTTATGTCCATGTCTCTAGTTTTATAAGAGTGTAAGTAATCTGTGTTTTTCAGTGACGTTAACTAATCAGTTCACTCAATACACCGATCAGCTCTAACATTAATAGCACAGCCAGGTGAATTGAATAACACTGATTATCAATTTTATACAGTTATACAGGTGATGGGATCATGAGCACCGAAAGACTCACCAATGCCTGTGGGGAGTAACAGCCAGCCTGCCATATATAAGGCAATATAGCACAAACTGCCAGTTATCATGGCCAGAACTGACCACAAGTCAGTTCTGGCCATGATAGAAAAGCACCAGAAAGCCTGTTATGGAGCTCAGCAGGCAACAACAAGTTAAAGGTTGTTGACACGGCCTCCAGATCCCAGTGAAACTTAGCATCCATGGAATGTGCTGGACAAACAAGCCAGAAACACCGAGGTCCCAGCTCTTAACCCTCAGCACACAAAGAACCTGGTGCCAATGTCCTGGTGCCAGATAGCACAGTACAAACCCAGTTGTACCATAGAGCCACGCCCTGACGTGGCACAGGGGGAACCTAAAAGTAGGTGCTTTTAATGTTAAAGGTTAAGGCTGATCGATGTAAATGTCTGTGAAAAGAACATCTGTCTGTTTTTTTTTTTTTTTTTTTACTTTTAAACATTTTTGTTAAGATAATGACTCACGTTGTCCCAAATATTAATGAGAAGTAACTTAGTCTGCATGTCTTTTTGTTCTTTAGGTCACAGAGGGGAAAGTAGGTGGTTGTGTTTTTAGATGTTCAAATAAATAATCTGTCTGATATTTGTTATTTATTACAATATCATGTAGTTTCCTCATAGTGAAAGGACAAGGGTTTCGAAACTGAATTGTGCAAGGTGGATATTTTTTAGTGTAGTTCTAGAAGGTATGCCGTTTTGAAATGTTTGGCAAAACGTGTGTGTGTGTGTGTGTGTGTGTGTGTGTGTGAGCGAGCGTGCGTGCGCGCGCGCGCTTGTTTGTTTGGGTTTTTGGGGGGGGGGGGGGTCTACGATAAGGTTGGGAGATGCTCCACTGGCATGTGAGTATGTGTAAACAGTAATATCATTAATGCCACACTGTTATGTTACTCAATCATGACTCGTTTCTGTGGTCTGTATACGTCAGCCCTCTGCTCTCATTCATTAAGTGTTGGTACTTCCTCACTGATCTCGGAGGACAAATATTTATAAATACCTCTGGGGGGGGCGGGGGGGGGTTTAGGGGCATATGGGGAGTTTTCAAGTAATAGATTTCAGTTGCATTAATAGTAATGCCACGTTTTAACACATCATTTGATTCCTGAATGAGAGCTAATGTGTCTGCATGTTATTTTTGTCCCTCACACAATCAAAGGAAAACACTGATTATTTACTGGAATTCAGTTTTTGCAATCATAAAACAAGCAACTTATGAAACTAGATTAATGTAAAATTATTTCTATTTGAAGGATTACTAAATTTGTGGAAGGAGGCTATGTAACATAAGACCTATATTGCGTAGGTTATTATATCAGTCAAATGTTTTTGCTTAGATTTTAATTACATGTACATTTACATATCACAATTGTTGTCTAGTTTAGTAATGTTATGTTCTTTATGTTCATAAAGAAATTGTCTTCATCTTACCACAGTCTCTAAATCTAAATCCTCACCTAATTGTGAAATCCTAATATAAAAGAAAGCATGGATAACAAAATTATTAAAACAGTGTGAGCCATCGAATTTATACATTTTGGTAACATTTCCAAATGGCACTTTTCTGTTACATTTATATAGTTGAAATTTCTCTTTATCTTGTTGATGAAGCATCAGTTTATCGATGTGTCTGCGTAAAAGCGATGTCTAAAGAAAATCATGCTCTCAGAATTCTTCAAGATATGCTAAAGTGGCAACTTAGAGACAATGTGATATAATATCATTTATTTTCATATGCTTTTTAAAACTAGTTCAAATGATGTAAGTATGAATGTGGCCATTGAGATAAATGGTTGTTGTGTACTGGTAGCTCTTATCTGTTGAGTTGCTGGTTCTTCATTGTAGCAGGGGTCCTGTATGTGAAAGAGATGTGATCTATTCATTTCCTGTTGTACAATAAATGTTTCTGAATCCTAGTGTAATGTAGTGTTTTTTTTTTTCTTTTTCTTTTTTTTTTCTAATGTCTACCTACACTGTGATTCTTAAAGTGGTATTGGGTCTGGGAACCTAAACCAAAGAAAGTTTTATTTCATTCCTATTGCATTCCTTCATTTGAAAAAAAAAAGAAAAAAAAAGCAAAGGACAGCGAAAGTTGATGGATTGGTGAAGAGCCATTGACACCAACTGGAATAGTGGCCAAAATCTATAGAGGTTAAAATCTAAATAAAATGAAAAATCTGTTAATTTAAGGGTTTGTTTAAAGGTTCACGTGTGAAAGCTGGGTCTTGGTCTGCTTCCAAACAAACTCTGGTGCAGTTCGATCAAAAAAATTTCAGTTTGAACAATTTAATTAAATGAACCAAGAGAATCGAACTACATGTATGAACACAACTTTAGTCTCAAATCAGCTATCAAATGTGCCTCCAATTTGGCTAAAATGAAAGTCTTCAGCCACACCAGCCCTGTGCAGATAAGACTGAAGACTCCCTGACCACGCCCATATGTGACTATTCCAAAACCATAGGTATTAGCGTGAGCTGATTCCTCCCTCTGCGATGGATTGGCACCCTGTCCAGGATGTACCCCGCCTCATGCCCTAAATCCACTCGGATAGGCTCCAGGCCCCTCACGACCCTGGATATACAGGATATAGCAGTACGGATGGTGAGAGAGAGAGTGATTTCTCCTTCACCGTTATAAATACCTGAACTGTTCTTGGAAGACATTCTGCTTTATTTTGGAGCCTTGCCGTGGGGATGTGTCAATTCAGTCACAAGAACATTAGTGAGGTCTTGCAGTGAGGTTGTGTGGGGAGACCTGGTACACAGTCACTGTATCAAATTATCCTAAAGGTGTTCACTGAGGCTGAAGTCAGGGTTCTGTGCAGGCCACTCGAGTTCTTATGGGCTCTGACCCACCTCAGCCAGGACTCCGATATTGGCCATCTATATCATCATGGAGCTTTGTCATGGTTTCTCTCTGTCAGTTAAGGATAATTGAATATAAATATTAAGTAATTATACAATTGTGTGCTTCAAGATTTATGCCAACAGGTCAGCTGATTATTTCCTAATCTCTAAAGTTTAAATCAAGCAAATTGCCATGCACCTACAGCACCATGCACCGGGTTTGAGTCCCATCTCTGTGTGCAAGGGCATGTTCTACCCATGCTTGGTGGGTTTCCTCCAGTTTCCTCCCAAAGACATGCAGATTAGGCGAATTGGCGTTCCCAAATTGCCCGTAGACTTCAAGCACAATATGTTGATGAGACACTTCGCTGCAGTAAAACTCTTGAATGGTACAAACATTTTAAAGAAGATCCTGAACAAGAGATGGCTGCATGATCCTGGCTGAGGGGGCTCAGAGCCCACTGGTGTCGTTCTCATGAACATTCACCGAGTGAAAACCCTCATCTTTGAGGATCAACAGATAACTTGTCACCAACTCTGTCAGAACTGTACGCACAGTCATTCACAAACACCACTTGCACATTATATGAACTATTAGTTATTGTCACATTCCCCCTGAACAATCCTGACCTCTGTCCAAACCATTTCCACATGTTTGGGCCATTAAATGAGTTCCGGTCAGGCCAGCATTGTAGACATGACTCATGCAGTCTGATCATGGCTCCACTGTACTGAGAAAACCTTCTACCTTGATGGTACGTAAACACTAGTAAAACACTGGGATAAGTGTATTAGTGTAACGGAGGGGATTATAAAGAGACATAAAGGTAGTTTTACTCTAATAACTGTGTTCTGTGCAATCAAAAGTCCCAGTTTGACCTGAACGGACCCTATACTCCAATCAAAAGAGTCTGTATTAGCTCTGGTAGAAACATATCTCCATCTGTCCATTTAATTCGCATTTTAAGACCATTTTGTATTCCTGTTTTTGTTGTACTTAAATATGCGCTTGCACTGGTCAGCATGCTGTGTACCTGATATGGACTGGGGTATGTAGAGGAGGAGGTGTTGCCAGGCAGTAACCAGACACCTCTACACACACACACACACAC
>JAAGKR010003773.1:23643-44361 GCA_011419295.1 Clarias macrocephalus
CATTAGTGAGGTCTTGCAGTGAGGTTGTGTGGGGAGACCTGGTACACAGTCACTGTATCAAATTATCCTAAAGGTGTTCACTGAGGCTGAAGTCAGGGTTCTGTGCAGGCCACTCGAGTTCTTATGGGCTCTGACCCACCTCAGCCAGGACTCCGATATTGGCCATCTATATCATCATGGAGCTTTGTCATGGTTTCTCTCTGTCAGTTAAGGATAATTGAATATAAATATTAAGTAATTATACAATTGTGTGCTTCAAGATTTATGCCAACAGGTCAGCTGATTATTTCCTAATCTCTAAAGTTTAAATCAAGCAAATTGCCATGCACCTACAGCACCATGCACCGGGTTTGATTCCCATCTCTGTGTGCAAGGGCATGTTCTACCCATGCTTGGTGGGTTTCCTCCAGTTTCCTCCCAAAGACATGCAGATTAGGCGAATTGGCGTTCCCAAATTGCCCGTAGTGTGTGAATGTATGTGTGTGTGCCCAGCAATGGATTGGCACCCTGTCCACGAGGCACCTAAGCTTCCTGGGATAGACTCCCGGTCCCTGTGATCCTGAATACAGGATAAAGTGGTATAGACGATGAGTGAGAGATTGAGCGAGTAAGGTTTCTGTTTGTGCAAAGATCAAAGCTATAAAAATGTGTAAATAAAATGATAGCATTTTTAAAACAAGTAGTGTTCAAGTCAAACCGGGACTTGTGATGAAATCTTTCCTGAATGAAGACATAAAGCCAGTTGACGTTTACACAAGACTTCAAGCACAATATGTTGATGAGACACTTCGCTGCAGTAAAACTCTTGAATGGTACAAACATTTTAAAGAAGATCCTGAACAAGAGATGGCTGCATGATCCTGGCTGAGGGGGCTCAGAGCCCACTGGTGTCATTCTCATGAACATTCACCGAGTGAAAACCCTCATCTTTGAGGATCAACAGATAACTTGTCACCAACTCTGTCAGAACTGTCCGCACAGTCATTCACAAACACCACTTGCACATTATATGAACTATTAGTTATTGTCACATTCCCCCTGTACAATCCTGACCTCTGTCCAAACCATTTCCACATGTTTGGGCCATTAAATGAGTTCCGGTCAGGCCAGCATTGTAGACATGACTCATGCAGTCTGATCATGGCTCCACTGTACTGAGAAAACCTTCTACCTTGATGGTACGTAAACACTAGTAAAACACTGGGATAAGTGTATTAGTGTAACGGAGGGGATTATAAAGAGACATAAAGGTAGTTTTACTCTAATAACTGTGTTCTGTGCAATCAAAAGTCCCAGTTTGACCTGAACGGACCCTATACTCCAATCAAAAGAGTCTGTATTAGCTCTGGTAGAAACATATCTCCATCTGTCCATTTAATTCGCATTTTAAGACCATTTTGTATTCCTGTTTTTGTTGTACTTAAATATGCGCTTGCACTGGTCAGCATGCTGTGTACCTGATATGGACTGGGGTATGTAGAGGAGGAGGTGTTGCCAGGCAGTAACCAGACACCTCTACACACACACACACACACACCCTGAACTTGGTGCTCGTGGCATATCTATTGCCCGGTAACAGGACATGGGAGGACCCAGGTTGAGCAACAGAGGAACAAAAATCAAAGCAGAGGAAGAAATCCAGGACAAATAACGGGCATATAAAAGCTGCTCTGAGGATGGTAAGATCATTCAAGAGGATAACCTTACTGTTTTCTTACACACACAGTTATTGAATTGTTTTAGTGCCCCAGTGGTGGGACACAATCATGTCTCTTCCACTGGACCTGAGCTCCTTCCACAAGGATGAGTCACTGGGAACACTGGAGAAGCAGCTCATCTGCCCCATCTGCTTGGAGGTCTTTAGCAAACCTGTGGTCATCCTGCCATGCCAACACAACCTCTGCCGCAAATGTGCGAATGAACTTTACCAGGTATGATCAATTTATGCCAGAATTATTTATCTAACATTAAGCACGGCCTATTAGACGCAGTAGATCAGTGGTGCTTTAAGGATATCTAAGGAGGGTTCCTTCATTATTTATCACACAGAGTTGTTAATAAACTGCCTCTCTGGCTATGTGTGTATATTGTATCTGCTCACTTGGAGGATATTCAGAGCACTCATATGCATGCAGAAAGAAATTGCACCAGAACTGGAGCATACAGTTGAGTACAGTATGTAACATTTAAGATGGTACTCACGATTCGAGACACTTGACTTTTATAGACTGATAATCCTGACAGTATGCAAATCCTAGACAGGTGTGCGCACTGTACCTAAATATAGCCCGGCATCTGCTGCCTTTGAGACAATGGGCACAATAACGACAAGGCAAGACAGTAACCACGAAGGCCGTAAGCCAAGAACATAGACCGCAGCTTTTCACCTGTATTCTTGTCCTGTACAGCTTCTTCTTTTACATGATGAGTAAGCTGATAAGGTGACCGAGTGCGGAGGGCTGGCTCAGTAGGTATTCTGAATTTTATTGATTGTATTCAGAAAAAAAAAAAAACATTTTAATTAAACTTAGGTCCAAGTTGACATTATATATATATATATAGGGTGGTTGTTTTTGAGGTTTGGATTTCAATTTGAAATTTAGCATAAAAATAGGAAGGTAAATGGGTTTTGTTTACACTGCAGAAAAATAATCCTTGACAAAAAGGGAGATTTATGTCTTAAAATACTAGTGTACAATATTGATCAATTGGATATATTTATCAAACACATATGCCACATATGTTCCAAGATGCCTGTATTTACTGGATTATTGGCAAATCTGAACAAACACCAGTCTGTTTGTGGCCTGCCACTGGGCAGCTCTGCTCAGAGCCGGGCCTCTGATTTCCATTTGACCCATATATCTCAGCTGCTGAAGCCTTTTACAGAGTAACTATTTAAGGCCACTGTGTCCAGTCCGCTTTCTCGCTCTCGCTCTCTCCACATCGTGGTCTCCTGTGTATCCTGTACCTCAGAGGGGGAAAAAAAGAACAACTGCAAATTATTTGCCTTTATCTGGAATTTGTACTGGCACCAGTGAGATATGGTTGTTTACAGGCGTTTGCGGTTTGTCTCCATGTCAGTGATGTCAGTGCTGGAAAAGGAGATTGGACACAAGGGGATTTTTATAAAGTTGTGTACCGCACTTAGTAACAAAACCTAATTCAGAAGCAGCTGATGGTCAAGGGTAAGAATTTACCCATTTGGGTCAAAGGCCACATGTCACAAGTGGCCTGAAACAAACATCTTGAAGTACAAGTCAAAATTAGTTCTACTAAGCAGTCACGACAGTTAATACACTAGAGCATACCATGCTAATAGAGCCGCCATGCAGTTAGGCGATTTACATCAACTATGGGTCAACGCGGCGGCACGGTGGTGTAGTGATTAGCACTGTCGCCTTGCACCTTTACGGTCTGGGTTCAATTCCCAGGCAGACTCGATTCCTGTCTCTGTGTGCATGGAGTTTGCATGTTCACCCCTTGCTTGGTGGGTTTCCTCCAGGTACTCCAGGTTCCATCCAAAGACCTGCAGGTTAGGCTAATTGCTGCTCCCAAAATTGCCTGTAGTATGTGTGTGTGCCCTGTGATAAACTGGCACCCTGTCCAGGCTGTACCCTAAGTCTCCTGGGATAGGCTCCATGCCCCCCGTGACCCTGAATACAGGATTAAGTGGTATAGACGACAATGAGTGAGTGAGTGATGGCTCAAAGCACCAGTGACAGCCTGTTAGATGTTCTTTAAAGCGTGATGATAAAAGAACACAATACTGAGTAAAAGATTGCAGCCTTCTCTGTTCCAGGTTGGGATTGGAGGCCGATTTCGGTGTCCCTCCTGTCGACATGAAGTTGTTTTGGATCGTCATGGGGTTTATGGGCTCCAGAGAAACCTTCTAGTTGAAAATATCATCGATGTCTACAAGCAGGCATCGGCAAGGTATATATATATATATATAATTTTATTTTATTAAACGTTTATGCCTTGATGAAATTTTTTAATTCCTGTAACTGTAAACATTTTACAGTTATTCAATGTGTTTTTAGTTGTGTGCCTCCACCAAAACCAATGGCACAAATAAACTGTGAAGAACACGAAGGAGAAAAGCTGAACATTTACTGCATCACCTGTCAGATCCCCACATGCTCACTCTGTAAAGTGTTTGGAGCACATAAGACCTGTCAGGTGGCCCCCATCTCTGATGTATATCAGCAGCAAAAGGTAAGAACGACAGTTTTAACACACAATATGGTTAAAAGTATGCTGACAACTTCAGAGCAAGATGTCCTGTTGAACACCTCTTTCCAGATCCGTGGGCATTAATATGGAGCTCCTTTTGCCTCCTGTATTAGACACCGATGTTAGACGAGAAGGCTCGGCATACAGTCGGTGCTCTAATCCATTCCAAAAGTAATCAGTATGGTTGAGGTCAGGGCTGTGTGCATTGCACAGACGTTCTTGCACACCAACCTGGACAAACCATGTGTTTATGTGCACAGGGGAATTGCCATGCTGGTGCGTGTTCATGCCCATTAATTTCACTGGAACAACCATTCCAGGAAACGTGCTTCAAAATTTGTGAACAACAATATATGGATGTGAAGGTCAATACTTTTGGCTAAATAGTGTATAAACATGAATAAAACACGAGATCTTGCTAATGTTAAACAAATTCTGCTGCAAATTTACCTAGCTTGCAAAACCAATTGAAGATGAAGGTGAATTAATTGTACCTAGTTTTTATTCTACAGACCGAACTCACTGATGACGTTGGATCCCTGGTTGCCACTAATGACCGCATCCAAACTTGCATAAATGATCTGGAGGAAATCTGTAGGAGTATTGAGGTTTGGTTGGAGTGTATTGCAATGCAGTGACCTCGTTCGAATCTCAAGATGTTAAAGCATCTGCTATCTGCCTCTATCTTACATACAGTTCCTGATTTCATTTCTTTCACGTAAACAACACAAATGCTTGATTTGAATGTATTTCCATCCCTACAGGAAAACAGCAAAAACCAAAAGCAGATACTGTGCGAGAAGTTCGACCGTATGAGTGGAATCCTGGAAGAAAGACGTAAGATTATGTTACAGCAGATCACATATGAGGAGGATGAAAAGGCAAGCTTGGCCCAAAGCTTGGTCCATACCTACAGCGAGCATGTTGGGACAAACTCACAGTTGGTGCAAACTGCTTTAAATGCCATGGAAGAACAAGAGATGGCTGCATTTCTTCAGGTACTCCATGCACACATCTAGGTTTGCTTAATATTCTATCAGAGTTCACTTTTCTTGTGTGTTGCAATTCCAAATCTGCATGTTTTTCTTTCTTGCAGAACTCAAAAAACCTTATTGAACAGTAAGCTTCTGAATGACCCTGCAGATTCATTTTTTTCATTACACTTTGGATCACTATCTTGCGTTTTCCACTAATTAAAATCTTACCTTATAGGGTCAATGAGGCAACTAAATCTGTTCCAGTGGAGACCTTAGAGCCTGGATATGAAAACATGGATCACTTTAAGGTTGATTTTAACGCTGAGGAGAGGGCTCTCTACCAGCTAGATTTCATCAAATGTGAGCCATGAGTGATCCATATATGTATGCACACTATCTAGACAAACGATCCAATTGTATTATTCTCAGAAAATGCAGTCTATTACAGTTGTCCATTATTATGCAGCTGAAGAGGAAGTTGAAGAGCCACCAGAAAAACCAGCACCAGAACCCGAGCCAGAAATTTTACCAGAACCAGAACCAGAACCTGAACATGAATATGAACCAGCGCACAGTCCAGTGGAGACCTCTGTGCCAGACAATCAACTGGAGTTAGAAAACTGTGAAATAAAGAATGTTGTATCTGAGACAAAGGAGGAAAACCATGCACAAGCAGAGAGATGTGCAACAAGACAAAAAGATGGTATTTGTGAAAAAAGTGGACTGAACACCCAACAGGTATAGTAGAATTCTTTGAATCTTAAATGTATTATAATGTAAAATAATGTAAATAAATGTTTCTATATTATTATCATTATTATCCCCTATTCCCCCCTATAAGGACCAGACAGAGTTAGGTTATGAAGAGCATGATTCAGGAATCCACTGTTTAACTTCAGAAGCACTCGAAGAGACTAATCTCTACCCGACTTGGTATAAACCCAACAACAGGCCAAGCAACACTTAGTGTTGCTTTGGAAGTTTATGATCATACACCGAAAATCATAAGTGAATCCTCAGGTCAGTTCCAGCAGACAGAGATACCTCTGTCCATGTGGATGAGTGGCAGCCTTATGCCTCAGTCTAATGAGAACCAAGCCCCACATGAAAGAGGTTCTCTAGAGAGCACCCAACCATACATGCCCGAGGTTGAGAAGACTATTTGTTGTGAGTTGATCTGTGGGCCTGTCGACAAGGATAGCTTGACTCCTATGTCTCCACAGGTTAATCCGTTTTCCACAGATTATGAGCACTACCATCACTGCTCCATCATTTTGGTCTTCTTCCTCAAGTGATTCCTGCATCATGGTCATCAGTCATTTTCTCTTTTTATATAAGGCACATAAGGAATGCTTATTCTCTATAATTGTAACGTCTGGAAATCCTTGTCATAGCACTGTCTACATTAGCATTGGTGTCCAACCCCATTAGACACATAATTGTTATTCTGCACACCATTGTCTTCTTCTTTCCATTTTCATTTCCATTTCTCCTCAGGCCATCATCCATATACTTTACGCCCTGGCCTTTCTGGTCATCCTCCAGAGAGTATGGGGGAACATTCAGTGCCTTTTTTGCATATAGCACTGCTGGGGAATTACAGATTTCAGGTACCTGCTTATTACCACATGCAGATATTCATTGAAGCGGAATATTATGAAAAATGCGTGCGTACCAATATGAGCACTTATATACGTAGATTATGAACATTTTAATGGACTTGCGTTTACTCTACACTTCCTTGAGTGACAACATTCAGGAATACACTATACTGTATGTCCCCCAATATAAAGTTTCGCTGAATGGGGAATAAAATGATTGAAAGCTTTTACTCTGCTTTGCTAGTTTCTTTTAGATAGTCAGTTTAGTACTTTTTGCAGTGGTACTGTAGCATTCAGCTATGACGGCTATGAAAGCTTGGTATCGTGTATGAACTATACTTAAAGACTATTGTTGACTAAGAAACTTTATACGATGGTATCATCTTAGGTATCATTAACATCATTTGATGGGAGGTTTCTAATCAATAAGTAAACATCTGTCAAATGTTTATCTATAATAAATAATTCTGATAGTAAAGCAAATTCTGATGCAAAACATGTACAAAAAGTTTGTGTGTACATATTTATGATGCAGATAGGGAGACAATCACCTAAAGACATTTCAACACCAGCACATGTAGAATCACCATGACCAGTCTAGCTCTAAAACCATAACTGTAGGGGCTCCAGGTTAGCGCAGGAGAAATGTGTCATCAGGAAACTGAGAGGCAACTGAACAGTAGATGGGAAGTGAAAAGAGCAAATCAGTCATGGTTACTGAGTGGGAGGGATGGTGTTTCTCCGTCTCTTATCAATCAGGTATAATCATAGGCATCTGTGAGATTATGTATGTAGAAAAAATGTTGTTAACTGCCCGGTGACACACATTATATAGCACGAAGTATGTGAATACCTGATTGTGACACCCATACTATATGTGGGCCTTCCTCATTATTAGAAGCACAAAATTGATTAGATATCTTTATATACTGGAGCATTGGAACTTGGAACTCCACACCCTGGAGATGGAGATATGTCCATCATTTCTGTGTCGGAGATGACAATTAGTCTAATGTCTTTGGAAGGAAACCAGAAAACCCTCCAATCATGGAAAGAACATCTAAACTCCACACACACAGACCCATGGCAGGAATCGAACCCTGACCCTAGGGGTGCAAGGCGAAAGTGCTAACCACTAAGCCACCACGCCATTCCACTATTGGAACTTTTCAGCATGACAATGTCCCTGTGTACAAAGCAAGCTCCAGGAAGACATGGTTTGACAGGGTTGGTGTGGCAGTACTCGAGTAGTTGCACAGATCCCTGACCTCAACCCCACTAAACACCTCTGAAATGAACCGGAATGCTAACAGTGCACCAGGCGTTTTATTTGTCAACCTCTCTAATGATGTTGTGGCTGAATGGGCAGAAATTTCAACGGCCACATCCCAAAATCTAGTGGTAAACCTTCCTAGAAGAGTGAAGGCAAGTTCAACAAGTATATTCGGGTATGATGGTCATGTGTCACACTTTTGGCCATACAGTGTAGCATGAGCAGTAGGTTGAAAAAGATGCTGTTCCTAAATGTGTCTTGAAGGAAGTATGTGCTAGTGATGGGTGGTTCATGAATGATTCGTTCTTTTTGAACAAATCTTTAACGTGACTCAGAAGAACGAGTAGTCTCGGAGAGTGATTCATTCATTTTCTCCTGGGCGCCCTCGTAGGTTATGTACAGGAAACAGAAATGAGTAGTTACCTTTGAGTCTTTGGTCCGAATCGTTCGTTCTTTTGTCACGTGACTCCCATAGATGAGATGCATCGCAGTACACAGGAAACAGAACTGAACGGTTCTCAACGAGTCTTCAAGTCCTAGTAATTTGTTCTCTTGTCACGTGACTCCCATAGACGCTATGCAGTGCAATAGATTCAAAAGAACGAACGACTCAGACTGGAAGATATGAGAGGTGAGCTGCTCATTCTGTTTATCATAATATGTTCTTAGCCGCATTGTAATATTTTCATTAATGAAACTATAGCCAAAATATGTGTATGTAGACATGTTGGGAGTCTGTTTATTGAAAATGTAACATTTTTTAAATTTCTGATCAAAAGAACGAAATGAACTTTAAAAAAGGTTTGTTAATTTTGATGAACGAGAGTCACTAAAACTTTTCATCACTAGTATGTGCTAGACTTCACACTCTTCAGTTGTTACCTGTCATGTGATACGGGTGAGCTAGTTAGTGGGTGGGAACTGGCAAATTTCGCAAAATTTAGGTAAAAATAAAAACATAATAATAATAATAATTATTATTATAATAATAATAATAATAATAATTTATCATTTAAAAACTGAAGGAAAAAAAACATAAACATAGCCTAAGTACTCAGTGTGTGTTCCCTCTCTCGCTTTCCAGGGTGAGCCCTCCTCATTGGGAGCCCAGGACAAAAGAGAGATGGAGCAGAGCACTGATACAAGCTTTGACAGCTACTCTGATGCCCCCCTGTGGTAGAGAGACAGAAGCAAGCAAGCATACAAACAGTTAGGCAGGTGGGTAGTCCTATTAGGCAGTGTAGCTTTATTGTTTAGAAGTTATAGTTGTTAGAAAGATGCTACAACTATCATTTATAACTCTGTGGGCTGACAGTGGCTTCTGGGTGCTCAGAATGCTGCGAAATGTCTGTAAATCTGCTTTGTGTTTTTTGTTGTTGTTGTTGTTGTTTTTTGCAGACTGCAGTTGCAGATCAGTCAGGGGTAGAAGCCAGCTGTCCTGCTGTTCCAAGTGAGTCGGCTCGTATCAGCTTCTCCTTCTCATGGCTGAATCCGCTCGCAAAGAGGAAGTAAAAGCACCTATCAAAAATAAGCCATCAGCTTCACCAGCTATTTTCTCCAGCTCGCCATAACGTATAGAGGTCACTTCAGGGCAAACTGAAAAAAAAAATGTTAGCACCAGCTCTAAGTAAAGACATTTTCTACAGATTTGCTTGATTTTGCTTTAAATAGTCTTGATTATTACAAACTATATGGTTATAAATTCTATAAAGATACCTGCCTGAGATAAAAGCTTGCTAAAAGAACTTCACTGGTAGTTTTGATAAAGGCTTAGTGTCTCGATCTAGTTCTATACGTTTGTTTGGTTGAGACTTGAGAAGGTTGAAGTCACACTGTAGTGGTACTGAGGGCATTGATGTGAAAGTGTTACATTCTTAAAAATGATGCAGTACGTTTGTTGGACTGTTTATCAATTTTTTTTTCAATATCTATTATAACATGCAAGGTATACTTGAAAAATGTGAAAAATAAAACAAACAACTGCTGATGTATACTGTACTTTGTTTTTGACATGACACTTATTTACTCTCAATCATCGTCTATACCGCTTTATCCTGTATACAGTGTTGCGTGGGCCTGGAGTCTATCCCAGGAGACTTTAGGCATGAGACAGGGTACACCCTGGACGAGGTGCCAATCCATCACAGGGCACACACAAACACACACACACACACACACACACACACACAAACACGACAGGCAATTTGGGAATGCCAATTGGCCTAATCTACAGGAAACCCACCAAGCACGGTGAGAACATGCAAACTCCATGCACACAGACCCAGGAATAGAACCCGGACCCTGGAGGTGCAAGTGCTAACCACTAAGGCACCATGCACATATACATATATTAAAAGAGCAACAAAGAAAATATTTATCATTGCATATTACAGAATGTAATATTGTTGATTTTGTGTGTAGTTAAACCTTGGATTGCAAGCATAATTCATTCCGGAAGTGTCCTTTTATATCAAAGTGAATTTCCCCATAAGAAATAATGGAGACTCTGATGATTCATTCCACAGCGCAAAAATATTTATATAAAAATTATTAATACAAAACATGAAGTAGAAAATAAAACAAATTACCCTCCACTTTACCTTTGAAAAGAACTGATGTTAGACGAGGGAAGATGCAGGAGCAGGGGTGCTACTGTGTATGACGACTTTCACACACACATGTGCGTGCGTGCATTCACACAGAAACTAAATCACTCCTCTAAACAGATTGATCTTCCACACTGCTACAGCCTTTTTTTTTCCTTCACAGGGGCCATAGTTGCAGTTCAGTTACTACATGCAATTTTGCACATGCAGTTAAAGGAGCCATACCAATATGACATATTTTTTAGAATAGGGGAATTTTATGTCAAGACCTCCAAAAAGCCCCACCACTATTATGCATCCTCACAGTCTTGGGATCATATAGGCCGAGTTTGATGGTGATCAAATAAATCTCCTAGGAGGAGTATATCAAAATCCATTGGGTGCATTTTGCAAACAACCCAAAATAATGGACTTCCTGTTGAGTAGAGCCCATGACATGCATAGTGAAAATTGTTCATCCCAGTGTGTTCTAGAAGTGTTCCAAGTTTCACAGAAATATGTGCATGTGTGTATGAGTGATACAGCAAAATCTAGTGGGACGGCCTCAGGTGTCATTCAATATGATGCCACTCAATGCAATGTCACACAGTATATAAGAAAACTTTACAAAGAATATGTAAATAACAGAAAGAGTAAACAAAAACAAACAAATAAATAACAAAAAAAAAGAAAAACAAACGAACTAAACGAGGAATAAAATAACAGTTGCTCATTAATTAAATGTAAACGTCGAGAAAATAACAGAAGAGTTCAAGAGGGTCCATTTGTGCAAAATATAGTTCTGGCAAAAAAAAAACAAGACGTCATCAGTGTGCGCCGGAACAGAGGGAACACCACGGCCCTGAGTGAAGGCATCGGGCTGAGCTGGCTTACTGCGGCTGCTGCTAGGGATAGATGAAAAAAATTTTTTTAATGCTGTCGTCGCAAGTGTAGTAGTTCTTCGGTCGAACAGAGATATATATTTTTATACAATACTCTATAAAGAAGTTATTGTTCAGACTCTTTTTACGAGCGCAGTCTTCTGGTTTTTGGTTCGACGCCATGGATTCCGCGAGTCAAGGTAAACAGAACCAAAACAATCGGTCGCGCTGTGGTCTGTTTGTTTAGGTATTACTGCGACATTGAGCTTTTTGCCTGTTGTAATGAAGCACGCTGTCAGTTTGGTGTTGGAGTTTCATGATTTCCTTTTTCTAATATGCAGTGACCGATTATGCAGGACGGGAAAGGACAGGACAGGGCATGGCAGGGGAAGGCTATCGGATTACTCCACATATAGGCAGAATATAAAAAGCCTCAGTGTGAGCTGGAAAGGCCAACTTTACTTCATGTGCATCCTTTCAAGTTCACTAAATAGGAATGATTATAGTCCGTTAACAACATGAGAAAATCGTGTGTGATCAGCTGCGTTTCAGTGTGTGGGGTTTTGCACGCTGTTGCTGTCAATAAAAACAAACCAGTGTGTGAGATCCACGGTTTCTTTAGCACTGACACTAATGCATATGCAATGTGCTGTCCTTTACTGCTTAAAGCGTGGTCTAGAACAGTTAGGTTGGACCTCCGTGAGGGTTTGCTGGTGCCAGTTGTTCAGGGTGTGGCGAGGAATCGATCATACACTGACTGACAGGCATTTTCTACCTAATGCACGCTCAATATTTGTGCAATATACAAAAATAATAATAATAATAACGTGGATGTGATATATGTTTCTTTCTTTAAAAAAAAAAAAAAATTCTTTCTAACTGTCAACATCCCAAACCTAAAATCTAATGCACTTCAACAATAAAATGTTCGAGAGCTTAAAGTGAGCATTTCTCCTGGCTTTAGTGTTTAAATACAAAAAACTACACACAAATCAGCTAATGAATATTAGTGACTGTAGAAAGCTTTGAGTCATTATGGACTAGCTGCTGCTTCTGAATGGGCGCACACACGCACACACAAAAACATCACTGCTAGTACACTGATCTCAGCTTACACACGCCTCTGGTCTAGCTGAATGGTGTCATTGTGCTCATGGCAGAAGATTGTGGATAAACCTTATGAGCAAAATGGCAAAAAAAAAAAAAAAAAAAACAGTGGCTTGCCGAGTAAACGCCATATCTCTCGTACCACTGAGAAAAACTCTTCTCAGGGTCATGAAGCGACAACTTGTGAAACAGAATACATGTATTCATTTGTATCTTTCTGATGCATCTTTGAGCAAGGCAAAAACAAAAATCTATGTCTCTTTTTCTTTCACCTTTCACACACGCAGACATCAATCTGAACTCTCCAAATAAAGGCCTGGGCCCAGGCTCTCTTTCAGATATGCCAGAAGAGCTAAGCGCGTCTGCTGGGAGTCCAGGAACGCTTCCTCCAGGACTAACGGAGGAAGAGGCAGAAGAACTAAAGACTGAACTCACCAAGGTATACATCACTACTACATCTGTACGACTGATAATGTGATCAAGTCTTAGGCGTGAGTGGCTTTGGTTGCAGTGTCTTTATTTTTTTATATCGTTTTCCATTTGATGATCAAATCAGGTGGAGGAGGAGATTCAGACTTTACGGCAAGTACTGATGGCCAAAGAGCGTCATGCCGCCGATCTGAAGCGCAAGCTCGGCCTCAGCCCTCTGACTGAACTCAAACAGAACATCACCAAAGGCTGGCAGGATGTGCAGACCTCAAACGCGTAAGTAAAAGATGCTTTTTATTGCCCTGCTTTTATGAAATAAATGTAAAGATGTTTGAGATATGATAAGGACTTCATGACAGGTCGGCTCATGTTCCTTGAATCTCTCCGTAGCTTACAGCACTTTCCTTGCTCTATTCTCAAATTTGTTTCTTGCTCTATGATGTCTGACATCAGTTTTCCCTTTGTAACTAGCACATAACGAGATGGTCTCCTGCCATCATAGATAAAAGCTCTGAGTGCTGTGTGAGTCAGAACTGAGTCAGCCATTATTGTACCATAGCTGTGATGTAACTTTTCTGTTCCTGACTGAATCACTGGCATCAAGGTTGCAAATGGCAGTGAGGTCAGGATGTGTGTCTCAGAATTTCGAGCGCACTAGCTAAAGAACATGTTTTTTTTTTTTTCTTCTTTTCTTCTTTTTTTTTTTACCTGCAAAAACTAAATCAAATGAGATCATTGTTACCAAAAAATATTTAAGAGGATGTTTTATTCAGTTTTTTTGTATTGACACAAACATGAAATATAACGATAATGTTAACAGGTTCTGACATTCTCAATTTTTAAATAGTGACAGTCAATATAATAAGAATGATCTTTTATTTCATGCAGTGGAATTGCTGTACAACAATCAATATTTAATATGAAATCCTTTATTCTTTAAACCCTGATGTATTTGGCTGTGCATAGAGTCAAAAAGACATCTCCAGTATTCTGGCATCACTCTCTCAAACCATTCCTGCTTGATTGCTTCCTGCGCATTGTGTACAGAGGACGTTTTGTTAACTGTTAACCTTTTCACCATTGTCCAACAGTTCTCTATTGGCCTTGGAGACGAACCAGGCCATGACTCCAGAAGCTGAACACGTCGTTACGTAGCCGGTTTTCACTATATTTTTCAGTTATTAAAAATCTTTAGTAGTAATAGGATATTCTCTGCATGCATGTGCGTGCAGCAGCTTGGTGGGATTGCTCTCTGGGTTTATATATGAGTAAGGTCTGCCCTTTCAATCATTCTGTTTGGAAGGTGTTCTCACTTTTGGTTATGCAATGTTAATAATGTTTTTCGGCACTCAGTGGGTTCAGCGCTCAGCAGGACGGAGCCGGTTCCTTTGTATACACCAGGGAATAGTTGATTGCACTAAAGCCGGTTGGCATTAGGGACCCGATTATGTATAGGATTCTAAACATTCCGAATGAGATACGGAGGAGGACATTAAAAGGGATGCAGAGCAGGATGAAAAAGACGCAGAGGAGCTAAAGTTTTAAGCAATTTTTCTCTGGGATTAATAAAGTTCTTTAAAACTTTAACCTTGAATTCTCAGTCAGATATATACAGTGTGTGTATGTGTGTATGTATGTATATACACAGTTAAACGCCTGTATGTTAAAGCACTCATATAAAGCGAATTTTCCCATAAAAAATAATGGAAACTCAGATGAGTTCCACAACCCAAAAATATTCATATAAAAATGATTAATACAAAACATAAAATTAACCTCCACTTTACTTTTGAAAAGAATCCAGACAGAGCAGTGTTTGTTATTTTGTGTATGTGAAGCTGAGAGGAGAGGTGGAGGCAGGGGGTTTACTGTAGGTCAGAACGACTCCCTCCCTCTCTTCTCTCTTCTTCCTGTGTGTGTGTGTGTGTGTGTGTGTGTGTGTGTGTGTGTGTGTGTGTGTGTGTGTGTGTGTGTGTGTGTGTGTGTGTGTGTGTGGTAAAGCCATCCTACACAGTAGCCCCCTCCCTCTGTTATTTGCGAGGAGGCAGGGGGCTACTGTGTAGGGCGACTTTACCACACACACACTAACAGAAATACTACTATGTAGGACGAGTTTTACAAACACACATATACACACTAACAGAAACACTGCCCTGTGACAGAGAGAGACTTTGGAAACTGGATCTTTAACAAGGAACCCCTCTAATGATGCTTGCTTTTGCTTTATTTGCGCACATATGTGGTCACAATGTTATAGTAAACAGTACATGCGCACTAAGACTGTAAATGGGAGACGATTACCCATAATCCTATAAAATGCATGCGAGAGAGAACCATTGGCTGTTGTGGTTTTTGAAGCTATTCGTCCACCATATAACTGCCACTAGCAATATGAATAGCTTGTGTGAGACAGGACCTAACCCCGTATGTGTCTGTAGTTACGTGAGGACAAGTGAGACACTGGGCCAGTGGAATGAGAAGATTGCAGGATGTGAACTGTGAGTCACTGCTTGTGTTGGCACGTTTGCTGTGTGTTTGTTCATGTTTTTCTCACCGGTGTGTAAAACTGGCTTGCACTGTGCAGCATGCTGAAAATGATCTGTCAGCTTAACCGTTTTTCTTTTTTTAATTCTTGAAAATCTTTACTAGCCCTAAAGTAACAGACACTAATAACTTTTTAAAGACTAAAATATTGAGGTAACGAGGTATGAGTAACAGTGTTTCCACTCTTGAATGCTTTTCCAGTTGTTCTTGTTTTGGTCCTGATGTTTATTGCATTAGACATCAGGGCAAAGCAACAGCCATTATTGATCCATTTTATCTTTCCATTGTGCAGGTTAGGCTGATCGGGGGGAAAACAGTTCACCTGCTTTTAGAATCATTTGACCAGGAAAAACAAGCTCATTTTTAAGTCAGAGCATTGAGGTTTATCTCTCTAGTTTAAAACTCGTACTCTGATGATTTCTCACAATGATGTGCTTTGGATGGTGTCTTGATGTGATAGTGACGGTGGATTACTAAATCCTCCACATTCATGCAAGACAAAAGCATTGTGTTCAGTTCTTTTTAATAGTGGGTGTCTGGAACACTGACTCGGAGTCTGCTTGAGATATTTCTTCTCCTTTGCTTAATTCCTTTACTAGAAAAGGGTTTGGTATTTTTTGTTTATGGTTTTTGAACTGTATTTGAACTGTGTCTCACAAGCTTGGTAAACATTATCATGTATATCTTGACATGTAACTTTTGAAGTATAATACAAATATTCAGATGTGACACATTTTTGTACACGACGGATCACACTTCATGAACATCAATGTGACCACTGGAGAAATTACGATAACAAACATTCCTATGATAGACTTGAAGCTAGGACGCACCTCCAGGGTCAAAGGATCAAGTCCTGTCTCGGGTCTGTGTGCGTGGAGTTTGCATGTTCTCCTCATGCCTGGTGGGTTTTCTCCAGGTGCGCCGGTATCCTACCACAGTCTGAAGAGGTGTAGAGTAGGATAACTGGTATTTTCAAATTCCTCATAGTGTGTCCATTGTTGTCTCAGATTTCTGTTCCTAACTGAAAGACGAACTCGGATCCCCCTGTTATCTTCTGCTGTTGCCCATCCACCTCAGCTATCACATATTGTTTATTGAGAAGATTTTCTGTTCACCACGGTTGTAAAGTGTGATGATTTTAAGTTTCCCTAGCCTAGGATACCTGCTCAAGGTATAGTTTATCATATTTTGCACCACTCAATGTCAACTCTACTGAATAATTTGTGTGAAATTCCCAGGACATCAGTAATTTCTGAAATACTTAAACCAGCCCATTTAGCACCAGCAGGGATTCCCCAGTTCAAGACCCTAATATGACATTTTCACCTGTTCTGGTGTTTGATGTGAACATTAACTGTATCTATAAGATTATATGCGTATGATATTTTTCTACCTTACTTCAGTTTCCTAGAAGAGGCTTTGCAAGTATTCTTATATATAATATGAAGATCTTTGTTAGAGTTCCCAAGGATAAATATCAGACAGCTATTAAAAAGAAAAAAAAATCCCCAAATGTGAGTGTACTGAATGAACTGGAAGTACATGCACAGTCTTAAAAAAGAGCTTGGAGGCATTTGCGCATAGACCTTTGAGTGAGTGGGTGGGTGTTCTTTATTTATTTATTTATTTATTTATTATTTATTTATTTATTTATCAAAGTTGCCTCATGCGCACGTTTTTTTTCATTGACTTTGCAAATGATAGGTTATTTCTGGTGGAATATTGTTAGACTAATTTTAAACATGAACAGACTTACTGTTGTGTTTTAAAAATAAGTCAAGAATGGGGGCTAAAGGTTTCACTTTGCTGCCTCAAACACAGTGCTGATCCATAAATAGGAGAGCTGGTGTTAAATATAGTACAGGATAATATAGGTGTTATTATCTACTATTCTAACAAAAAGGAACATGTCTGTTTCACTTTTTACTTTTTTACCTATGGCTTTAGCCAGTAGTGGTTTCCAAATGACTTCTAGTCGTACAGTTTAGCTTCTTGAAGCTTAAGTTGTGTGATTGGGTTTAGTTTCAGGTTAAGATGAGATTAATTCAATGCTGTAGTCAGTGAACATGTCAGTATTTCATACAACACTCTTCACATTATTCTCTCTTAGTATCTGTCTCCTTCTAGCAGACTTTTCACTTTTCCTCCGTTTCTCTGGCTTTTTCTGTTTTTAATTTTTTTATGGCTGCATTTACATTTTGGACAACAGTTGCAGTCGCAAGAAAAAAAGGAATACCCTCCTTCAGTTTTTTTTGTTCCCTAGTTTTTGTTTTTCCCCCTATTATTCAGCATCTCAATGGAGTCATGGTCTGGACTTGACCGTTTTATTCTTTTTTCTTCTCCTTCTTTAGCCATGTACTGTAGATGTTTTGTGGATGTTCTTGGGATCACTGTGCTGTTGTATGACTTAATTTTGTCCCAGCTTAATCTGTTGGACAGTTGCCCTCACATTTGTCTGGAGAATATTCTGATACAAGGTAGAGTTTATCATTGTCTCAATAGTCCTGTGGATGAAAATGGTCACCTCTCCCCGCCATGCTTCACAGATGGTTTGAGGTGGTTGGTGAAAAATCATCAAAGTAAGAGTATCAGTGTACATAGAACAGAAATGTTTAGATTTTTTTTTCTTCCCCCGGGATAGTGACTTCTGTTGTGATATTTCTCCTGGTGCTAGGCTGCGGTGACTGCTAGCTGCAGCTTTCAGTCAGCCATGTTATCATGATATCTTATTATTATTATTATTGTTATTATTATTATTATTAATAATAATAATAATAATAATAATAATAATTATGGGGTTTCTTTGTTTGTTTTGTTTTGTTTCTTTTTTTGTTTGTTTTTTGGACACTCGCTTGAAAAGCATGATGTGAAGAAGCCAGAGCCTGGACTTTGGCTTAAGTTCCGTCTACTTCCCAGGTCTTTCTTTTTTTTTTTTTACATTTTTAGTAAGTATACCAAAGAGCAGTGCAGTGTGTCTCAATTTTGCATTTGTGTGTTGAACGCTTGTTTTTGGAACAATGTTTTTAAGTGGTTTTCTGTTCCACCTGTCTGTAACAATGTTGTTTTAACCATGCATGTCCAACAAGCACAGTGTCTATATGAGTGGAAATATGAACATATTCACCCTGTCTGTTTATAGATATCTTTCAGCCTCTGCCACTCTGGATGACATTGCCAACTCTGAAGTGTGAGTGTGTTTTGTTTTGTTATCATTCTTTCTGCCCCCCCCCCCCTTTTATGTGTGTCTGTTGCCTTGTCTCTACTGCAGTAGTGTTTCCCTTGTCATCCTCTCAGGATGTTAATGGAGAAAGTAGCTGCTTGCTGGGCCTTTTTAGTTGTTTATAGAGATGTCACTCATGGTTGGAAGAGAAGCTGCAGCAGTTTTGTTGTTGTTGTTGTTGTTGCTGGTGTTGAAAGTTTTTTAGAAGGTTGCAGGTGAGTTAATAATGTTGGGTCAGTTTCCCTCAATTTGGATTTAATGTTTGGGATCATGTCTGCTTTTGCAGGGGTTGCTTTACTGTATCCCTCCCAGCGTATTTAATACACGCCTCCATTGCTAAAGCTCTCATTCTTCTTTCTTCTTGCTTTTCTCTGCCTCCATCTTCGATGATTATTCCCCACTCTTCCTGTCTTCCTCTTCTCACAGGTACAAGAAGACTCAGGAAACACTGTCTCAGGCAGGACAGAAGACCTCAGCAGCCTTCTCCACAGTGGGCTCTGCTATCAGCAGAAAACTAGGAGACATGAGGTAATCTTTATATTCATCTATTTCTGTTCATCTCTGTCACTCCAGTGAACTCATTCTGTTCTGCATTCGGTTTTCTTCAGCCTACATGATCTCCCAAAATTCTCCAACTATATACAGCACAAACAGTCAAAAGGTTAACACAAGGTTGGATTTTTTTTTCCACCTACAGTACATTTTAGAACAATACTGGATTTTTTTCAAAACTATGAAATAGCACACATTTCATACAGTTGGTGGTTATTTTTTAAGACACTAAGGTCAGCTCTTTTGCAATCGTTCTTGCAAGAACAGTATTGCCTCACGCATATGCAAAACCCATCAAGCACCTGGCTCTCTCATGAAACTGGCTCTCATGAGGACCATCCCTGGAAAGCAAGAGCGAAACTTACCTCTGCTGCAAATGAGAAGTTCATTTAGAATTACCAGCCTTAAATATCACCAATTTACAGCACCTCATATTAGAGCCTTTATGAAGGCTTCACAAAGCAATAGTAGCAGACACATCTCAATATCAACTATCCTATTTTGGATGCCTTCAGTATTGTTTTAGAGAATTTTATTTTTTAAAGAATTCAGGGAAGACCATTTGATTGTGTGTGTGTGTGTGTGTGTGTGTGTGTGTGTGTGTGTGTGTGTGTGTGTGTGGCCATACACACACTAAAATACTTGAAAAAATTTTTTGAAACACACTTTACTGGAAACTGTCTAGAAAATGTCCCTCCTATGTATGAAGACTTTTGGGACATCCTCTTTTACTCCACTTTAATGTTTGTGCAAGCATTATCCACTTGTTCTCTTCTCTCATTCGTCTGCTGCATGCTCCCATAATCCATCAGTGCTTCCCTTTTTTACTCTTTGCCCTCCTTCTTTCACAGTGCCAAGGTTTCTGTGGCTGTGGAACTTCCTTGCTTTGTTCTGTTTCACCCTGTATCTCTGTAGCAGTGGGGTTTATTTAAATGTAGCCACCAAAAAAAAAAGGGTTTAGCTGTGATCTTCATTTCATGTGTATAAATCTATGAATCACTTCCGTTACCCGTGCTACTGGTGAAATGTGTTTTGCAATGTATGCTGTAACCTTCTCTCACATAAAACTATTTGACTTCACTCACACCCATAATACAAATACATAAAGTAAATACAATACTGTGCAAAAGTACTGATGGGAGTCACCCATCATGGCTTCATATTAAATTACATTAAAGTCAATTCTGTCGATTAAATTAAATAAAATAAATTGGAACAAATGTTTACTGTGACAGGTTGCAAAGTACCTAAAAAGACAATTTATAAAAATAGTTTCTCTCAATAAAACTCAATAATTCACTTAAAGTTAT